>JAJGRW010000846.1:0-74091 GCA_025461045.1 Carex parvula
TCACCGCCGACCATTGCTACCCTTTTCCATCTCAACCCTCCATTTCCAAGGGGGCGGTGCAGATCTCTATATTGAATTTTTTTTAAAGGCTAAACTATATATTGCATGAGCATCGACGATTTCAGACTTTCAAGCTACCGTAACGCCTTATATAGTTTTCATGCATGTTGAATGCTGAATATGGAGTTAATTTTATAGGCCCATAGTATTTTAAAAATTATGTACAAATACATAATTTTTTAAAAAATAAATGAGGTCCAACCAGTTATTTTCACTGACATACAAAATTAAACAGTTTTATATAAATTATAAACTTTACAATTTACATGTTCCTGTATTATATGTTAAAGAAGAAGAAATAGAAAAAAGGAAGAGTAAAGGTAAATATATTAACCCACCGTATCTATCTGTAGGCGGTAGGCCACTGCAGAGGAAAAGAAAAAGGAAAAATACTTTTCTTTGACTCCACATTTTCTGTTATTGCTCTCAAAATCCGGATCTCAGCCGCCAAACTGAGAGCGACCCTCCAGCCAAAATACCACAAGATCAAGAATATATAGCAGTGTATTTAATCAATTTGGTTTCACAGTTCAAAGTTCAAACACCGAACAAGTGTCTCGTTGTCATGCTTTCACACCTGTCGCAGCCGATTTGTTGGTTGACTAGTTGACTTGGGAGAACAATTTGGTAGAATTATAATTCGGGCCGTAGGTTTAATACATAAGCCCACGTAAAATTAACTTAGAGAATGAGGGCCTAATAAGTCCAATTTGGGCTCATTTTGGTGCTCTTTATCAGATAACACACCGCATGATATCATATGTCAACGAGCTTCCACGTGAAGATTCACGAGGACGGCCGCACCTATTACTGCCACGTGTCCATCTCAACCTCAAAGGCAAAGACCACACCGACTAAGACTTCCTTTTCTTTAATCCAAATCTCATAATTAAACGCTGTGAAGTTTATTTGACTGAGTTGAAAACATTTGTACTGCCCCTTCATAAGTTGTCTTATTGCCTCTTTGGAAACAGCATCGCACGTCGACAAATGTGAACGCCACGATCTTCTAGCTTTTTCCTTCCCCAAGAAGAAGAATTGCCTCTCAAACGCCGCAGATTTCATTTAATCCCTATTAGTCGTTCACAAATAACGCGTTTTCCCTATTAATTAGTTCAAGTTTAATCATTCAACGATCATATCACATCTCACATCTCACCACCACTTTTAATCCAGACAAAAAGTTTGATACCCATCTTTTTCCAACCTCTCTCTCTCTCTCTCTTTCTTCTTCTTCTTCCTTGCTTCACAAATCACAATCACAAGAGAAGGAAGGAAGCACATTAATTAACATAGATCAAAGGAAGGAAGGAAGGAAGCCATGAACGGCATCAGTGAGGCCCAAAACGCCATGATGCACCAAATGCAATCAAACCACCACGCCAATGGAAACTACCATCCTCACAATTTCTCCACTGCCAATGCGTTTCCTCCTGAGCAAGCGAATGGTATGAATAATGGTAACAGCATTAATGTCAATAACAAAAGACCCGGTTTACCGCCAACCCCACCGAACCCATTCACATCTGCACCATTGCACTCACGGTCTAGTTCACAACCTAATTCTTTCTTCTCTCTTGACACACCATTCCCCATTGGCGCCTTCTCCCTGCTCGTTTCTGACGCCTCAGGCGACACCTCCATGGAAGAACATGAACCAAACCCAAAACAAACCCCAACCGGTTTGGGTTTGCCACCTCGTAAAGCACACCGTCGGTCGAGAAGTGACGTTCCTTTTGCTTACTTTCAATCTGGAGCCCCACCATTGCATCCTCCCGGCTAACTGGGGACTTGGGTTTGACAACCGGTACCTGGCACTAAGCCAGATCAAGGAGAAGGCAGTGATGACTTGTTCAATCTCCTACTTAAATTTGGACGGTTTAGATGCACTAATTCCTCCGATGAGAAGCACGATGATATGGACAGCCATGGTAGCAGCATGAGAACAAATGGTGCTGAGAGCAGTGAGAATGAGTCGGAGAACAGTGCTAATGAAAGCGGTGGTGCTAACAATGGGATTAATCGGCTATGGCCAAATTATGTTGATCAAAAGAAGGAAGGACTCAAGAGAAATGCAGCTGGAGAACCAGCTCCTGGTGCCGCAAAATCCCGTCATGCAAGAAGTCTTTCGATGGATAGCTTGATGGGCAAGTTAAACTTTGCAGATCCGTCATTGCTGATGAGCATGCCACCTCAGGCTGGGCACCGGAACGGGACTGGCTTGCATGGCAATGGTAGCAGTAATAATAAGTTCAGCTTGGAGTTTGGAAGTGCCGAGTTTACAGCTGTTGAGATGAAGAAGATCATGGCTGATGAGAAGCTTTCCGAGATGGCGTTGGCTGATCCTAAGCGCGTCAAGAGGTAATTAAGTGTGTGTGTGTGTGTGTGTATATATATGTTGAATATTAGAAGTGATTGAGCTACAACTTAATTGCATGCATGCATGGTTGGTGCTTGCAGGGTTTTGGCAAACCGGCAATCGGCTGCTCGTTCAAAGGAACGGAAAATGAGGTACATTGCGGAGCTGGAGCAGAAGGTACAAATCTTGCAGACGGAGGCTACAACACTCTCTACACAACTCACTCTTATGCAGGTAATTATAAGCTGATTTCATATTAATTAGCAAGCTAGATTATATATAGTTTATCTTAATTTGGAAGAGACCATACCTTAATTAATGCTTTTTTTTTTTTTGAGTAAGAACCAGGATCTAGTCCTTGTTTTCATTAACCAATTAATGCTGTCATATATGAAGTTAAAAACATATATTCATGCTTTATGGTTTTAATGAATTGGTTTGCAGAGAGACTCAGCTGGACTTGTGAACCAAAACAACGAGTTGAAATTCCGGCTTCAAGCAATGGAGCAACAGGCACAACTCCGTGACGGTAATTAAGTGGCATTAATTAATTGTTCCTCTATTAATTCCTTTCTAAAATTAGTTGATCATCTCAGTCATCCGTAATACTAAACTATAGTGCTGCACATGTTGCACGTACCCATTAATTAACTTAACAGGTATCAAAACTGAAAACCAGATTTCAACATGCAGTTGCAATTGTATATATATTGTTGTTTGTTAGCACGTATGCTACTTGTAATAATATACTCTCTTTATATTATTGAGGAAATAATCTTGACAGTGATTTAATTATGAAAAAAATATCTGCTGATGCTGTTGAATTATTAGTTGACTGCATTTCAACTTTGTATAACATTTTATAACCCAGACCAAGTCAATTAAGTTTATTAAGCAAGTAACAACTTCCCTCGTAGGACCAAGGTGCTTGGCACTAAGTGTGTGTGTATATATATATATGTGTGTATATATATATATATATATATATATATATATATATATATATATGCGTTGACAAAGTGATCAAATATATAAGCGCATTTTTTAATTATATTGTAAACGTGGCAAATCTTGATATTGTGATTGTGACAATATATTCTTTTGAGCTTGAACATATATATCAACAATGTTAATTAATTAGCTTTGAAAATATATATATAATGTAGCACTAAATGAGGCGTTGAGCGGTGAAGTTCAGAGAATGAAAGTAACATCTACAGATCAAATGGGAGAATCGTGCTCTGTAAATAACTTGTCTCAGCAAGTGCATAATCGAATATTTGAACTGCAGCAACAAGAGCAGCCGGCATTGATTCCATTCTATCAGCTACAGCAGCCACAACAGAATCAGAATGGCACGCCAACAAATAATGACGACTCAAAGAAGTAACTAATATATGGAAAATATTTAAGTTTATATATATCATGTCGATCAAATCGAATTTTTAACTCATTAATTCTTTGTATTCCTTGTTCCTTTCAAATTAAGTTCTTTCTTGTAAGTGTATGAGAGGGCATTTGTTTTGCAATTTTCTTAACTTGTATTTTAAGAACTATTTTTGTTGTTCAGATTGGTTAATTAATTGTAATCCATTCAGCATTAGACTAATTTCCATACAATATATTGTGGATAGCTTCTCTCAGAAACTTACTGTTTAATTGTCAATTAGCATTTCACTGCAAACAGAAACCTTGCAAGGACGTAGTGTACAGGGCTACAACACAGTTCTATAAAAAACACTCAATAATTTCAGTTAAGATTAGAGACCAGAGTTCCGCTAGTAAAACACAAGTTTCTACCTGTTCTAAATAATGACGACTAATAACAAGTGTTTTACTTCTATATAACCGCATAACAACGAGGTGCAAATCAAGCCGACTAGCAAACTTCACTCAGACGATTAAGAACGAAGAAGAAAAGCTGATACTTTACAAAAAGAAAAAAGAAAAACTAAAGATTCGGGTAGTACCCGCCCCATATTTACAAATAATAAACAACATTTATACTCACCCAACGGAATCTTTCATCGTATCATCATCTTCATCATTGTCACCTTCCTCAGTCTCTGCGTCAGAGATGTCACTCCCTTTGCCGACCCCACCAGCAGCTGAGAACTTGTGCCGAAACTCAGGATCAACAATTTCAATCATTGCATTCAGTCTTTTCTGCTCCTTGGTTAACTTCCCTTTACTGCTCTGGCTGCCTAAGCAGATCAATGCATTGGCCACAACAGCCTCAGCATCCTGTACCTTTCTCCGAGACTCATTTTCCCCATTTACTAGCGGGGCTGTGCTAATTGCCCAACTACCAACAGCTTCTGAAGTGATAAGATCGGCAGTTTGTACCTGACACTGCACAGTTTCCTCCTCCAGCCTTGCTTCTACTTGTACCTGTACTTCTTCAGGCAGCAAGTTTTCTACAGGATGGGTCTCCTCCTCATCAAGCTGCATCGTCTCCCCTACTACTATATTGCAGCATTTATCACCCGCTTCGCTCTCAGTCTCAAGGATCCGCTCTGAAGTGAAAAGATCGGCAGTTTGTACCTGACACTGCTCAGTATTCTCCTCCAGCCTTGCTTCTACTTGTACTTCTTCGGGCAGCAAGTTCTCTACAGGATGGGTCTCCTCATCAAGCTGCATTGTCTCCCCTACTACCATATTGCAGCATTTATCACCTGCAACGCTCTCAGTCTCAAGGATCCGCTCTGTATCAGTCACAGCAGCAACACCATCAACATTTGCAATTAGCACTCGATCGATGCTGGTGAACTCCAGGTCTTGTGTGTCATTGCCATCACCATTCTTCTCGGTGGTGTTTGTGTCTTCATCAGCTGAACCAGTGTTGCTAGAATCTGCAACACACTCCTGAGAAACTTCCCTACTACCAGCAGTTGGGCATGTATCTTCTTCATTCCTAGTATTATTTACTATTCTTCGAGGTGTCTGGTTTAGGTCCATATTAGTGAGTGTGTTCTCATAGTGCTCTTCGTCCTCCAAAGTCCTCTGCATGGCCTTCAGTTGCTCTTGTTGTTTTGCAAATAGTGAAGAAATTTCCTCTGTTGTTGAATAGAAAGCACGCAATTGAGTCTCTCTGCAGCATACCAAAGGACACTTGTAAAAGACGAGGCCACATTACAACATTATTTAAAGGACAAAAAGAAAAGAGTATAGAAGTTCTTTACCTTAAAATTAACCGTTCCCTAGCACCTTGAAACCTCTGTTTCTCCATTGATAAATCTTGAATTGCAGCAGCTATCTCAAGCTCAAGAGCAGAGACCTTGGCCCATGCTTCTTTCCGGGCCACCTGCTAACAAATGTGCATAGAATTGTTGGCTTGCAATCAAAAAATGCCTAAGTAACCCGTTCAAGCAAAAGACCGTATGAGTTGCCAATTGCCAAATATTGACTACAATGCTCTTATGAATGCAAGAAGAGGAAATATACAGTACCATAACATGCTTGACAAAAGAAGAAGCAGGGCTATAACAAATAAATTGTCACACGATTTACCTAGCTAGCAATTAGGTATTTAGAATAGCAATTTATCAGACGTCCCCAAAACACAAGTACTTATTAGCCGGAAGTTGCACCTTGACATGCCTTTTTAAATGTAGTGAAGTAAAGAATGTCTACCTTTTCATTTTCAAGCTCATCCTTCAAGGATCTCAGTTCAGACTCCAAAGCTTCACATCTCTGCAAATTGCAGTACAAAATAATGTTATCCTAATTAATGTAAGAAAGTAACTTATTTTGTATGTTTAAACCATAAGTTGTATAAGAATCATCAATATGTTATTTAAACTAAATAGCAGCAAACAACAAACCATACAAACCTTTTTGCTGTTAGTAGAAAGGAGCTGTTCTTCTTGGACCTGGGATTCCAATTGCCTAGCTTTCTTTTCAGATGTTATTAGGTTCTCCCTAGCATCCTCCTGCATGACAAAAAAGGGAAAGCATAAGATGCAAAATTTGTTTCAGAATATAAAATTAGTAAAATTATATAAGATCAAGGGCTGTACCAATTTGGATCGCAGTGTTTCTACAAGCAAACGGCTTTCCTTTTCACACTCCTGAAGAGAGCACCAAAACAAATAGATAAGTGATGGCACCTTAGTATCTTTCAATGCCTTTTTTTTATGTCGAAACTTCTTATGCAGAGAAGAAAGAAAAGAAAAAAAAAAGGAGAAAGGAAAGAACCTGAAGCTTATTAATAACTTCTTGCTGCTCCTTATGTTGTCTCTGGTATATATTTGCTTGCCGCTTAGTTTCTTCCTTAGCCTCAGCTTGCACCTTCTCTAATGCAAATTTCAGATCTTCTGTGGCCTTTTCCCTTTCCTCTCTTCTCAGTTTCCGTTCTTCCTCTAATTGTTTTTCAAGCTCAGATATTGTAGCTTTCTGACTGCATATGAAATATAACTTCAAATGCGATGTGCCAAAGCATTATCTATTCTATATAAAGGGGTATGCTGCTAAAATAAAGTTGTTACCTAAGAATAATTTCATCAGCATCTGCACATGATTGCTTCAATGCACTAAGTCTTTCATTCAGATCTTTTGTGGAGCTTTCTAACTCCACCTTTACAGTGTTTAGTAAATCCAGCTCTTTATGTTTCTCGTCGAGTGCATGTTTCAGCTCTTTTATATTTTTATCAAAAGAGCTAGATATAGTTTCTTTCAATTCCTTAACTTCCTACAACATCAAATTTGATTTTGGACCTTATTAAAATACTAACCATCAATAATAACTAAAATATAAAATCTAAATCATGATGACACTTACATTTTCATGACGAGCTAAAGATTCACGATTTCCATTTCTCAAGTTTTCAATTGTTCGGACATGTGACTCGAGTTGCTGCCTGAGATCCTGCCATATTGAAATTGAGATTTATAAGACAGAAGAAAGAAATTTGGATTTTGACTAGCAAATTTTCATCAAGGTAAACAAGAAGATACCGAGTTAGATCTTTGAAGGCTTCTGACATCATCAAGAGAAACAGGTCCATCAGCAGAACCAATTCCAATTCCTTTCTGCCTTTTGCATTCAGAAATTACTTCTTCTGTTGAACACAGTGCAAAACTTAATGTTGGAAACATAACCAAAGAGAGCCCATTTGTCAGAATAGTAAAACTAATGTTTCTTGATGGACCTGAATACAAGAAATAATTATTTTGCAGTATGCAGTGCTACAGTACTAGATACATTACCTCGTTGTCTTTTCAAAGTAGCAGTGTCATTTTCTAACAGCCTGACTCCGCATACTTCACGGTATACATATGCATAGGATTGTCCTAAATTACAAGCATATTTATTAATCATAATATAATAGAAAAGTCAATAAAATCAGCGCACATGCTCTATATTACCTTAAGCTAAGAAACAAAACAAAAAAATTCAACATTTTCTTTTCCAAAATCTCTTATAATTAAAAAATAATATCCTATGCTAGAGATTTCAATCAGACAGGCAGTTCATGGAATTTTGAGCAAAGTCATAAAAACATAGGATACCGTCATGTGGCAGAGCAGCAAAAGAAAGGATGTCACCATGGCAAAGCCTGTGAGGCAAACCTTTTGTAAGCTTACTCCAGTTCAGATATGTTCCATTTGTACTGCAACATATAACAACAAACAAAAGATACATTTAATTGATATCAATACCATAATATGGTCAAATAACACAACCTGAGAAACATATCTGGATTAGATACAAATTGAGAAGAGGAGTAAAAAGAAGTGGTGAAATCAGGAACAGTAATTTGAGCAGTAAATATAATTGATGAGTAATGTAGTAAACCTGCGATCGTTGACATAAACTTTGGAGCCTGGGGCTTTGTAAATATGGCAATGGGTTGCACTGATCTTGGCACAATTAATTTGGAATCTATAATCCTCCACAGAACGCCCAATTCTATGTCCATTCCAGCTCAATTGAATATTCATCCCCTAGTATCAAAGTAATAGCAATGAATGATAACAATGGGGTAGCTACATTGCTTTCTCCTCAATTAGGGTTTATGGTTTGCCTTTGAGGAGCGCAGCAGGAAGAGAAATAGAGAAATAGAGAATGAAGCAACCTTAATTACCTGGTTCCGCTGGCGAGCATTGTAAGAGATGGCGGTGAGAACTCCCCAGACGCCAGGGATCTGTAAGGGTTCGTCGGCCAACTTTTGCGCGACGGCGCGAATCTCTTCTTCGGTGACGCGCAAGCATTTAGGAATTCGCGGGGATTCCTCGCCGAGGCAACCGCCATTTGACGCCACCACCTCCTTTTCCTGCGCCGAGGCCACCGCCATTTGAGAAAGGTTCCGACCAGACCGCCGTGTCAATGCCTGGGTTTAAAAGCGGGAGACAGAGACAGACAAGTGGGGCCACTTTTGCAAAATAGCCCTCTAAAATTGATGTTTCTTCATACAAATCCTCGAAAAGAAGATTCCCAAGGGTTTTTTCCTTTCTGGCTTCAAATCAAAATAAACCAAAGGAAGAAATTAATTTCCCACTAAAAGTAATTTCTCCCTCAAAATTTAAAAATTTCTTATTATCCCCACAAAAACAGATAACCTTTCTCATTTATTTTCTTTTCTTTTATCTAATTTTTTGGATATTAATAAAATTTTCGGCATATATGTTACATCCATTAAAATATATAAATTTTCTTAAGATGAAGCATATTTTTTAAGGATGGGATCCATTGATAATTAATAGATTAGTTTGATAATGGCAACCATAAAAAATATAATTTTTTAAATCCAATAAGTGAATCATAATCTATACTTTATACACATTGCACACAAGAACAGATGTTGAAATATAATGCAAATTTCACCGTTGTTTAAAAGACGTAAAATTTGCAATGGTTCATATTTAATGGCATTTATAGAAGAACAAATGATATTGAAATTGCATGAAATTGATACAAATCAATTTAAAAGGAACACAAATGTCTATAAATTTATTTCCATTTTTCTAATTTATTGGCTTGACTTAAAATATGTTATCAATGTTGTCAAGATAAGTTTTTTTCAATTAATTTTAACTCTCTTTTTTACTGGAAATTTAGTAATTTTTGGCATTTTAGCCTTTTATTAAAAAAAATGATATTGAAATTGCATGAAAATTGATGCAAATCAATTTATAAGCAAAACAACATGTCTATAAATTTATTTCCTTTCTATAATGTATGGCATGACTTAAGATTATGTTATCAATGTTGTTGACATGGCAAAAATTACTGAATTTCTCCTCATGTAACAAAAGTCAGTTTAAGTTTATTAAAAATTATTTAATAACAGGCTGTTATTTAAAACTTTAATCGATTTAATTATAGTCTAATTGCCAAATAGTGGAATTTCTTTATTAGATTTTAATATTATGGCATTGAGGTTTATGAATTAAATTAATTGAGTGTTACAAAGTTTGAATGAGATAGAAAATGAAATGGGGCTATCTGAAATTAACAGAAGAATCTATTAATTAAATTCCGTAGTTGGTGCCAGGGGTGTACAACGGGCGGGTCGATGATATTTTATTAAAATTTGAATCCAACCCGATTACACCGGGTTAAAAAATTCTTTATTTGGCCCACCCATAACCCAACTCAAGCCATCTATTTTTTTATATACGGGTTATTACGGGTTATGCGGGTTAGACGGGTTAAACGGGTTATAATTTTGATCGAAAATCTATTAGATATCTTTTTACTATTTTTATTAAAACTAGGTACAAATAAAAGTGACAAATATAAATAAAATAGAAATAATTTAGCATATAACATCCATAACAAAAAAAACATATCCAGAATGTAACATCCTAAAAAAAAAGGCAGCGACATATAACAATCACATATAAAATCCATGAAATAAAAAAACATAACAATTCAAATTCAAATTAAACTTAAAACTCTTAAATATCTTCAGAGCTCCAACATTTTAGCTTTCTGGTGCCTGAAATAATAATAAAGGTGATAAAAAATAAAAGTTAAGTTTGTCAGCAAATATAATAAAATCATATAAAGTTCTAGAATCTGGATCATATATGGATTAATTACCATTAAATGACTTTGGTGCTGCATGTTCTGAAAAAAAAAATTGTGAATGTAAAATTGTATGTCCAGCAAGATTAAAACACAATTTAAATCCATCACAATAAAAATATAAAGTACTCACCCTTTGTTGTTATATCATATTTCTCTGCATCTTCCATCTCCTCACGAGGATCATAATGGATTTTTGAAGACCGCAGCCAATTCTGACCACACACCAGTGCCTCTACAGTTTTTGGAGAAAGAGAGCTTCTGAAGGGATCAAGGATCCACCCACCTGTACTGAAAGGCGGATTCAGATGGGACTGCTGAAACCGACATATCTAACACATCCTTGGCTATCAGAGAAAGAATTGGATACCTCGAGGCATTGACCTTCCACCATGCTAGTATATCAAAGGACTTGTCATCTCCGTTGTCGCATGCTTCAGCCAAATATTTTGTAACATCTGACTTGCTTTCAACACACTCTTCTTCCATTAAATGACGCTTAAACTGAGACTTCACAAACTTTGAATAGTCATCATCTACATCCATAAAACCAAGCCCCTCATTTGAACTACTAGCTACACTTTCAATGATGCACCTCCATCAGCACCCGAGTTCATTTCACCATGGAGTTCAAGATAATATGTGTATAAGCTCTCCATTGTATGTATAAGCTCTCCATTGTATGCTCCACATTTCGATTTAGATCATTTGCCATATCAGTTGGATACATCTGCCCCAAGCAAAACTTCACATATTTCAGTTGATACCGGGCATCTAAAACAACAGCTATGTAAAGCAATAGGTTAAGATTGCCGGGATTTTCCCAATACTTCTCCAATTTCACTTTCATATCCTCTACCACAGATTTTAACTCCTGATCACAACCCTTGCCCATTTGGGTTAAACATGTTTGAATTGACAGAAGTTCATGAAAAAAACAGTTAGATGTGACATAAGAAGACCCAGAAAGACAGATTGTACCACTATAGAATAATTTCAAAACTTGACAAAGCATCTAGCTTTGACCCAATCTTCTTCTACTGGTGGTGAAACAATTTTACCTTTTTCTTTGCCCTTGTTGTTTCTATCATCTTTATTCTCAATCTCTTCATCTGCACCAAAGTATGATCGATAGTCCCTATCTATATCACCAAGCCTCTCAAATGCCTTCTCAAATTTCTCTGCACACTCTAACATCAAGTAAGTTGAATTCCACCTAGTTTCCACATCAAGACACAACAAACCTTTACTCTTTATCTTCTCCTTTTCAACACAATCCCTAAATGCGGCTAATCTTTTAGGAGATGACTTAACATACTTAACTGCCTTTCTAATTCTTTAGACTGATCCAAAATGCTCATCTAGAACAATGAGATTAACAATATGAGCACAACAGCGCAAGTGTAGGTACTTGTGATCTAGAACAGTACCTTTCCAATCTCTAGTTTTCCATTTTAGATAATTAATTGCACCATTGTTAGAGGTTGAATTGTCTACTGTCAAAGTAAATACACCACCCAATGCCCCATTCAATCAAACAATCCTCAATGGTTTGCCCAAGTGTATCCCCTATATGATCTGGAACTACACAAAAGTTGAGTATTCTTGGTTCAATTTCTAATCATGATCAATCCAATGTGCTGTTAGACACATATAATTCATGTTCTGAATGAAAGTCCAAGTATCTGTTGTTAAGCACACACGCTAGTTCTTTAGGAATTTCTTCAGTTTTACTTTTTCTTCCTCAAAAAGCTTCAAACAGTCCCTACTGACAGTAACTCGAGAAGGTACGTTGAACATTGGTTGGACAGTTTTTACGAAATTTTTAACTTCTACCACCCTAAAGGCCATCTCATCCACCATAACCATTTTTGCAAGAGCCTTTCTACAATCATCTACACTAAAAGTTACAGCTTTGAGCTTTGCACTTACTTGGCCATCTTGAGGCTCCAACGAAAGCTTCTTTTGTTTTGGGATCTTCCTCTCTAGAAGGTGAGTTGGGATAAAGATACATCAGATGATTCCACAAGGATTTTGTGCCATGACGACTCCTATTAGCGGCATAAGACTTCTCACAATAGACGTAAGAAGCCCTGGGGTTCATCTTGTCTTCATTGTGCTTGAAATAGTTCCAAATATCATAGTCCCTCTTTGAAGTTTTGCACTGTCTTTTAGTTGGATTACTTGCAGTGTTCTCTGGAAGTTGGGGGTCATGATTTTTCTAATTCTCATCAATTGTTCCATGAACCTATTAAAGCAAAGTATAATCCAAGTTAAAAGAATTAATTTTCAGCTATACATGATGAAATTCTCACATGCCTAGGAAAAGCCCATACAGAGAAAAGTTAAATATATATCTTATTCTATTTTACAAGTGAAACTCTCATGATATTGTTTTAATCTACTTGAGCACGTCAGTGAAAACAACAACCCTATTATTTAAATAATTTAGTAAATAGCAACTCTTGCAAGTTTATTCAAAGATTGATAAAGAAAATTAAGATAACATAAGTCAGTTAAGCATTTTTGCAAACAGCTCATGTGCAACATATAGAATAAATAAATTGAATATCATACCATCAAACCTTACACATTATTTTATTAATGAAGAGAATGGTAAC
Source organism: Carex parvula (assembly GCA_025461045.1). Lineage (NCBI taxonomy): Eukaryota > Viridiplantae > Streptophyta > Magnoliopsida > Poales > Cyperaceae > Carex > Carex parvula. The sequence continues at coordinate 13,073 of JAJGRW010000846.1, forward strand.
CTCAACGCAAGAAAGACACCAAAAAAAAAATCGAAAGGTACCTTTGGCTGTGTATTTCGTGGTGGTCTCTCTGAGGTCACCATCAATAAGATTGAAATGAAAATTTTCTAAGCTGTAAAATTCATAGAATAGGATTGAATTGAGAGAGCGGGAGGATTCTACAAGCAAAACGGTATTTATAGTGGAGGATTTGCAATCGATTTGTGGTTGTCAGTCTCGGGTTTAAGGCAGATTGAAGGCGGATTCGAACCATTTTCCCAGGCATCGTGGGAGAGAGAGCGTGCGCCGCGCGGAAAGGAGACCAAGGCGTCGCGAGCGAAGGAGATCGAGGCGTCGAGGAGACGATCTCAGATTGGGTAGAAATAAAGAGTGCTTTAAACGTGAGGGGAGGAGTAAATAGAAAGAGAAGTTCTGTAAAAAATATAGAAACGTAGATTTGAGGCAGGGTCCTGGTATAAACGGGTTATTAAGAGCAAACCCATGACCCGACCCAGAGTAACGAGTTTGTCAAAATCCAACCCATACTCGACCCAGTAACATCTCAACCCGATAAAATACGGGTCAGGTCGGACGGGTCAGACGGGTCAGGTGGGTCGACAGTATTTTTGTACACCCCTAGTTGGTGCATAGTATGCTTACAACTAAATAAAGAATCATTAATGAGTCCCCTACTATAACATCAGTGTCATTTCAATTTAAATGACACTAATACTAGTACAAAAAACCCCTTCACCGACCCTCAACCACCGACTGTTTTAATATGTAACAGTCGGTGTTGAGACTCCATGGTAAAATTGTAAATAAGAAGTTCTTAACACTGGCTGTTCAATTACAAATAACCGTCAGTGAACCAACACCGACTGTTTTTTACAAAAACAGTCTGTGTTGCTCACACCCTATACCGACTGTTTTTAAAAAAAAACAGTCGGTGTTGAACAGTCACCAACACTGACTGTTTTTTTTAAAACAGTCAGTGTTTCTCACAACCTACACCGACTGTTTTTTTTTTAAAACAGTCGGTATTGAGAAGCCACCAACACTGACTGTTTTTTCAAAAAACAGTCGGTGTTACTCCCACCCTATACCGACTATTTTTTAAAAAAAACAGTCGGTGTTGAGCAATCACCAACACTGACTGTTTTTTTAAAAAACAGTCAGTGTTAGTGATACCCTACACCGACTCTTTTTTGTTAAAAAACAGTCGGTGTTAAGCAAACAGTGTTTTTGTTCTCTGAAAATTTTATTGCGCGCGTTTATCTATTTCGATCAGCCGCCAAATCCCTTCTAAATTTCATTTCCCTCTCCGCAATTTCAATTCGTTGTTGAGATAAACCCTCTTACCCTCTCTCTCTCCGCTCAGAAATATCAAACTCAGCCTTCTCTCCGCCTCCGCTTTTCCTCTTTGAGACAAACCCTAAGAACCTCCTCCCCTGCTCAGCCTTTCCTCAGCCCCGCTCAGTCCCGCTCACACATCGGTCTCCCCCTCCGCTCAGTCCTTCTCTCTGCCCCGCTCAGCCCTCTCTCCGCCTTCTCTCCGCCTCCGCTCAGCCTTCTCCGCCCCGTTCAAAATTCTGGTAGGTACCTCTGAACAAGTCACAAGATTATTATTTTTGTTGTGTTTAGTCATTACAAAAATATTTCCAATCCAATACAGGTGCCTAGCTAGTTGCACGAACCATTTTGTTATTCTAAATAAGTATTTTCATTCAATCAAACTATTTTGCTCACAAAATTTTACTGCCACTCTCAGCATCAGGCAAATACTCTAAGTCAGGAGAAATGCAAAACAACAAAAAAAAATGAGCTTCTCTTTTGAAATACAAATGACACGTGCGAGTAATTAAGCTTCTTTTTAGTTGGAAATTAACGAAAAATTAATTACACTTTACTACCAGAGCAATACCGAGAAATTTTTTTTCATATCATTAGTTCTAAATTAAAGTTTTCTCTTACATAGATTGTGCGAATTAGATCCATGCAATACCTGGCCGTGTAGATTTAAATAAGTATCGTTCGTTTTAATAGCAGACCCTCTATATTTCAATGCTTTAGTTTCTTTAAATATTTCTGAATTTTGAGTAGGATTACAATGCCCCAACAGTTAATGTCCAAAAAGTATCTCACTATGTGAACCGCACATTTGCTTTTTTTTTTTTTGACATTTTCATAATTGATATGCTTGTGAATGAGTTGCAAAAGCTGTGCCAGTCTATTAAAAGAAAACAATTGTATCAGTCAAAAGTTGTACCAGTCTACAGTTGTACCATTTAAAAAAGAACCTGTAGAGAGATGTACCAGTAGAAATGGTGCACGTAGTTCAGATTTATTCGGAGTCGTTATTTCATTGTATATTTTTTTGACATTTCTATGCATGTTTCTATGCAGTTAATGCTTTAGTTTCTTTAAATATTTCTGAATTTTTGCTGTTTTTGGGTGCTGGTTTGAACCAGACTTGGTTCCTTTTGATTTTTTTTTTTTGGTACCAGTAGTACATGGGAGCTGTACCAGATAGGGAATAAGTGTATAAAACAAGGTATAAACTCAGACTACACACAAAGCATGGATTTAGGTCAACATGAGCTCATAATAGCGATATGTACTATGGCACTGTTTTTGTGTAGATTATAACCTATAACAATGTTACTTTGTGGAATATGCACATATAACCCTCCCTCTCTAGAAAATCACAGATACTCGATTATTAAGGGTTTAAACCTTATTATTCTACCTCAAAGTCTCTCATTTCCTTCATTAAGGCAATTATTGACCAAAACTTGATATTTTTCACTTTTTGATTTACTTTTATGCTTATTTACACATGATTAAGTGCATGGGCATCCAAAGGGAAAAATGTTGAGCCAATACAAGACTTACGTGGCAAATGTGTCGAAAGAGAGATTTCCTATCACTATTCCGAATTGGAAGAAAGCTCTCATCAATAGCATTGTAAGTGTTGATTCCTTTACTTAATGGTTGATATTAATGGTATAGGGTTATTTATGTGTCAAAATGGTTGATATTAATTGATGAAACAGGGGCGGAGTGCTGAGTGGATTGATCAACTGAAAAAAAAATGAATATGCCCATGTGAAGACCATTGGGGAAATTAATATAGTACTGTAGTTTTTTTGTGTTGTTTGCTTGGCTTGAAAATTGGGGAAAATTGGACATACTTTTCAATGTACCAGAATGTTTAGTTTTAATTTTGTGGTTTAAATTAGCTATTAGTAGATATTTTCAAGCTTGTTACTTTGTTTTTAATATTTGGCTTATAATATGCCAACGATGAGCTTATTGGTTTGGTGTGCTCTTATTACTATTATTGAGTATAATCAATTTATGTAAGTTGAGGGAGGTAAGAATCTGTGTTCCCATGTCAAGAAAAAGAAAATGGGGACAGTAACAATTGTAGTACTCTGAATTAGTAATCATAAATTAGCTTTTTATTTACTATTTTTGTTATTCTGTTGTTTGTATGATTCCAAAACTAAGTCGATCCCATATTCAGAATGGCTGAGTTGCAATGAAAAAAAAACAAAAGGGGTACTGTCTGATCTGGCGTTTGAGAGTGCTTGTAGGTATATCTCATATTGTGGCCAAGTCAGATGAGTCTATGGCCAAGTCACCTGAATTAACTTTCAATTTGTATTCATGCAGTGTGATTTACCGACAGTAAAATATACGCCGACGCAACTTCATGCAATAACACGACAATGGTGTGCATTTTTCTTAGACAATTTCTAAACTATTTATAAGAAATGTAATGCTGTTATGTTCATATGTATATTTTGTTAATGTGTTATGTAAATTTTGTTATAATGTATTTTTTTGTGAATGAAATATGAGTTATGTTGTTTATATTGTGTTGTCTTTTGTTTGTGTTGCTCAAATTATTTGCATGATATTCTAATTAATGTTAATGAATGCCGAATAGTAATATATTGTTAGCAAAAATATGGAGGCTAGCCCCGATACAAACAGAACTATGCCAAAATTTTGTGCCAACACCGACTGTTTTTTGATCGATAGTGGCTGTTTTTAAAAGAACAACACAATTTTTCAGAACTACACCAACTGTTCTTTAAAGAAAACAGTCGGTGTAGGCAGCCAACACCGGCTGTTTTCTATAGAAAACAGTCGGTGTATGCAGCCAACACCGGCTATTTTCTACAGAAAACAGTCGGTGTAGGCAGCCAACACCGGCTGTTTTTTTTAGAAAACAGTCGGTGTAGGTAGCTACACTGACTGTTATTTACCCGTCAGTAAAGATTAATCTATACCGGCGGCGCCATCACTGACGCCTCAATAACAGTCGGTATAGGGGTTTTTTAACAGTCGGTGAAAGGGTTTTTTGTACTAGTGTAACTTCAAAACTATCGGATAGGCTTTAAATGATGAATCCAAACCGTTCAAACCGATAATGAGTGATGCGTTTACATGCAAAATTTATAATTTTTTGAATTTATTTAATATCAAGTCAAGTTGTCAAATGTGGATTTTTTAAAGTTAATTTTAATGCATTCATTTTTCATTAGTTTTTTACCGCTTGATTTGATACTAAAAAGTTCGAAAATTTATAAATTTTCATTTGAATTTGTCGTTTAAATCTATCTAATAGGTTTTTAAAATCGGTGTCACATAACACTAATGTTATACTAACCGAATTCGTCATTAATTTGATTGTCGTTTGTCTGCTCTGCACTTGTATTTCTGCTTCTTAATATGCATGCATGCTTAGTTGTGCTACGTCAAATAATAAATGTAACTGCTGCTTTTGAAATTTTGATTAAGTCTATTTAATTACGAGGAGGGATTCAATTACATTATTTTATAGTGATACATCTTGACACTATATGTTTATAAATTATTTTGCGATTTAAAATTAAAACAATCGATCTGAACCATTCAACATGATCTCCATATTAAAATGTGCTTGGAAACCAAATTTTACATTTTTTGAAAATTATTTACTATTTTTTAGAATTTTTGCAAATCGTTGTTTTCAATGGTACAGAATTATCTGAAAACAACAATTTTGTACACATCTTAATAAATACTAAAAAATTTGGTCTCCAAGCACAATTTTAATATGGAGATCATGTTGAACGGTTCAGATCAACTGTTTGGATTTTGAAAGTGCACAAATAACTTATAAATATATAATGTTAAGATGTGTCACTATAAAATGGTGTAATTTGATCCCTCTTCTCTAACTATTGCATATTGGAGAAAGGAGCCATGTGGGAATTTTTTCTTATAAAATGATGCTTTGCTATCACAAATCTTAATTATCTAAAAAGAAAAAGTGTAAAATGTTCATGTATTTATAAAAAGGTTTAGGAGCTTTTTCTGAAAAAAAAAAAAGGTTTAGAAGCTTGCAATATTCTTCATGCAATCATATTGCAGGATTACAGGGCCAACAAAGGTTAATTCAGTAATATTAATTGCATGATAATTTTCTTCATAATTTTTGTTGCAAGATTTTTTTTTTGACAAAAAGGCCAAGGCCCATTTCATTAAAGAAACAGATAAGTTACATCCATATAATGTTCAAACCCGACTCAGAGAACTATTATGAAGTCCCTAATCGCCAACCACACCTGTTTATCACATGCACTAGTAAACCTAAAGTCAAACAAAACACGACATATACGCCACACACAATGGGGGCTGAGGTAAGTTTGCATAAAAACAAAATTTGGATCTTGATATCTGAAGGTGTTCATCATGGAGTAAAATCATGGTCCCCTGCAGCTACCACCATTGCAAAATCTTCATGTTCAGTTTCCATTGGTTCAACATCAGGAGGCAAAATAGTTAAAGGGATGGCATCTAACTCCACTGGAAGCCATAAGGCAGTGTATCCTTGCACTTTCTCAGGAGCATTCCCTGTCCAATAGTGTACCAAAGAGATGATTAACAAGATAATTTGCTTAACTGATTTTTTCTTTTTCCCTGGTTCAAAACACAATTCATTTCGATATTTCCATATGGTCCAACAAACCGCGCTAAACACTAATAGTAAGGCAGTTCTATGAAGTTTGGGCAATTGATTAGCAAAATGGACAATATCAGAAAAAGTGTGCCAATGTAAGCTAAATTCTTGACAAGAACCCATCCAAAACCACACTTTTTTAGTGAAATCACAGTTAACAAATAAATGATTACGAGTTTCGGGCAGCTGACATAACTGACAGGTATTATCACCATTCCATCCTCGTTTTCTCAAATTATTCTTAGTGAGAATTTTGTTTTTGGCAGTCAACCACATAAAAACCCTAATCTTTAACGGAATTGGTATTGACCACCATAACATGGTATTGAGAGGTTTGATCCCTCTATAATTCAGCATTTTATATAACGATTTTACTGTAAATTTGCCGGAAGCATCCCATCTCCAGCTCAACCTATCTTCTGAGTGTGTGTAAGAGATTGTACTAATCATTTCCAAAATTTCAGCCCATTCTGCAGATAGTATCCCATATAAAGTTTGTCTAAATTTCAAGCCAGACCCTTGAGTATTAATCACTGTTTGGAGAGGTATATCAGTGGATATGCATATATTATAGAGATATGGGTATCTAGAAGCCATTGAACATTGCTGGTGCCATATATCATGCCAAAATGATATTTTGGTTGGAGATCCTGGGTCATAGAAACACTTATATGACCTAAATGTTGCATAGAAATGATGTTGGACCAGAATTCAGAAAAGGGCAGATTTGTGTGTGAATAATATTTAGTGAGTATCATATGTTTCCAAGGGTTATAATAGGTGGGGTCTTTGAATTTCCACCACCATTTCATCAAAAGTGCAATATTCATTTGCTTAAGATCAAGTATTCCTAATCCCCCAAACTCCTTAGAGATACAAACAGTTTGCCAATTAAGAAGAGAATATCTGTGTCTATTAGTAGTTCCTTGCCATAAAAATCGACGTCTAAGTTGATCAATTTTGGTTAGTACATAAGCTGGAATTTTGTATATTGAGAGAGAGTATAGAGGTATGGCTGATAGAACGGAGTTGAGAAGAGTAATTCTTCCTCCGAGAGAAAGCAAACTACCTTTCCAATGTTGTAATTTCTTTTCTATTTTATCAATGAGAAAAGACCATTCAACTTTAGTTAATCTATGAGTGTGCAAAGGTAGGCCAAGATATTTGAATGGAAAAGATCCTCCACTACATCTAAAATGAAATGCATATCGTTGTATATCAGGAGTATTGATTGGAAACATGGCTGTTTTAGTATAATTGACCTTTATCCCAGATAATGCTTCAAATGCTACCAAAGCCCACCAAGCATTTTGTACATTATTTTCATCCGCCTTTAAGAATATGATGGTGTCATCTGCGTAATGGCAGTTTGTATGAGGGTGGTTATCTATGGCATGTGGCCCTATTCCTTGGATCAAATGAGCATATTTACCCTTTTGGAATATTTTGCTAAGAGTATCTGCCGCTAAAATATATAAGTAAGGGGACAAGGGATCACCTTGTCGAACACCCCTCTTACAAAAGAAATAATTGGTTAGCTCACCATTAACATTAACACAAGATTGTGAGCTATTAAGCCATTCTTGGATCCATCTTATCCATTTTTGACCAAATCCCCTCTGTACTAGGACTTCTATCAAATAGTCCCAATTTATCTTGTCATAAGCTTTCTCGAAATCAACCTTAACGACTAATCCTTGTTCTTTAGTATGTTGGCAGTGATGGATTATCTCCTGACTCAGAATTACATTGTCTAAAATATATCTATTCTTAATAAATGCAGCCTGACTAGTATCAATGATTCTATTCATAATTTGTTCTAATCGAAATGTCAAAATTTTAGAGATCAGCTTGAAACTACAATTGACCAAACTAATTGGTCGAAATTTAGTAATGAGGGTAGCCTCTTTTTCTTTTGGAATAAGGCAGAGGATGGATTTATTCAAACTTGTGAGAGAAGTTTGGTGACTATGAAAAGCTGTACAGATGGATAACAAATCATGTTTGACTAAGTCCCAAAAGGTTTGATAGAATTTGAAGGTGAACCCATCGGGGCCAGGAGCCCCATTGGGTTCGCAATCAAATAGAGCATGTTTGATTTCCTCTAGTGTAAAAGGTTGTTCCAAAGAAATTAGTTCAGAGGTGTCAAGTTTGTCTTGGGGATCCCAAAAGTTTGGTCCCAATGAAGCACATTTGGTACCAGTCTCCCCCAACAGATTTTTATAGAAATCAGAAATATGTTTTTTAATGACAGGTTTGGTGGTATTCATTTTCCCATCTATTTCTAATGCAAGAATTTTATTTTTCTTAGCTCTATGTGTAGCAATGGTATGAAAATACTTAGTATTATTATCGCCTTCTTCAAGCCATTTCTGTTTTGATCTAGTACGCCAATGTTGTTCTTCTTCGAGATATATCTGATCTAAAGAAACTCTACAGTGAACCCATTCTTCATTCTCCACATCATTAAAATCTCTATTTTCCTGTATTATCTCTAGATTTTTTAATTTGGTCAACAAATGTTGTTTTTGTTTTTTCTTTTGACTATAAAAATTCCTAGTCCACCCTCTAATTTTTTGTCTCATGTGTTTGAGCTTATCACTCCAACTCTTACCTATATTCCTACTGTCTAAAGAAAATTGATTCCACCATTTGGCTATCAATTGAATGAAGTCAGGTTGGTCTAACCATATAGGATCAAATCGAAATAAATTATGTGGTTGTTCCATGTCTGATGATATATGTAGAATTATAGGACAATGATCAGACCCATATCTCCCAAGATCGGAGGTATGGCTAGTAGGATAATAATGCTGCCATTGAAGGCAAGTGAAAAATCTATCAAGTAATGCAAATTTTCCTCCATTGACCCAAGTATATTTTCTAGTAGAAAGTTTATGCTCTATTAATTGATGCCTATTGATAAACTTGTTGAATTGGGAGCTAGTAGACAAATCAAATCGTGGACCAGTTTTTTCAGTTCTATGCCTAAGTGCATTAAAATCACCACATAAAACCCAACAATTAGTTTGATTATTTCTAACATCATCTAGTTCTATCCATAAGTCTTTTTTCTTTGGTCTATCTACAGGTCCATAGACTACAGTTAATTGCCATTGATGCCCATCTAATTTATTTTCTAGAAAAATATTCAAACAATATCTATGCAATGAGTGAGAGATATTGTTATAACCCGTAAATTCAAATATAATTAATTAATCGATAATTAGAATTTGCAACCAATTAAAATTTTAAATTGAGTGATCAAGGAAAATAAAGGTTAATACATTAAATGAATTAATTAACTTATATAAGTTTAATTATCTAATTAATTAGTAAAATTTATAAATTGTAGAATTAATTCTTCAAATAAGAAATTTTAAGTAAGAAATACCAATATTAATAACCATTGTGATTTTAATGATTTATGAAATGAAGAATAAAATTGTAAGATTAATCCGGAGACAATTTAAAATTTCGTACCAATTCGTAAACGCAAGTTTTATCAAATCCTTCGACTAAATTTAATTGATTCGATTAATTATGAACTCCTTTTGAATTTGGGAACAAACTCAACCATTCAATGTGTTCTGCACTAATCTCAAAGCGGATCCAGCCATTTGAATTTCTTTTGTTTTATTCGCTGAATCGAGACAGAGCCGACCCTTCTTTCCCTTCTCCCTCTGCGACAATTGAAACACCTCACCATCATTTTTTTTGTTTTTCTCTCTGCTGGCGACAAGCCGACTCACCCCCTTGCTGCTTTGTTGCGTGATCCACCTCTCCTCCTCTGACTATCTCTTCTTCTCTCTTTCACTCTCCCTTCTACTCTCTCCACTCTCTCTACCTCTTCTACTCTCTCTCACTCTCCATTACTTCCCTCTCTCGGCCTCTATTAACTACTTCACACCTCCGCTCTATACTCTTCCTCTCTCTCTCCGCTCTATACTCACTCTCTCTCTCTCTTCTCCGTGTTTCCCTGTGGTGTGCTAAAATTTCGGAACCTTGAGGTTTGGAGTGTGCTTGGCTGTGATTTTAGTTCGCTGGTGGTTTTCTGTGTTGTTGACTGGTGCGATTCGAGGTTGACGGGTGCTATTGGCAGTGAAATCGAAAGTGGCCGAGAGGCGCAGTGACGTGGCCGAGATTGCCGAACTTTGACCTTATTGCGATTGCTCTCCGGGTAACCCTAAAACTCGCTAATTTCTGTTGGTTTTGCCTTGTGGCTGAATTGTGGCCATCGTGCCAGTTTCTGTGAATTGTGGCCTGGTGCCTTTGTGTTTGCTCTGTGATGGCCTTGTGCCTTGATTCATGATCTGTTGCTTATGTTGTTTGCAAATATTGGGGGGTGTTGCTGGTACCAGCCGGTACCAGCCCAACGATGTCCACTAGTACCGTTTTCTTTCCTCGTTTTGCTGGTTTGTGTACCAATTTTGGCTACTGGTATGGTGTACCAGTAAACCCTGTTCTTGCTCTCTATTGAAACTTGCGCTGTTGAGAGGAAAGTGTGAAATTTGGAAATTTGATTTAATAAAGGGCCGGCCTTACCTTTTTCTTCTGTTAATGGATTTTTGATTAATTAAAGGAAGGCTTTGGGCCTTTGGTTAATTGGAAAGAGGCTTTGGGCCTTTTTATTAATTGGAAAGTGAATAATGGTCTTTAGGCCGAAATATAAAAAGGGAAAATTGACTTGGGCTTTTAATTTTCTGTTGGGCCCTAATATGAATTTATTAATAAATTCAAGGAGGCTTGGGCCTTTATCTATTGGGCTTGGCAGATTTTTAAATAAAAATATTTCAACACATGTAGATTAATTAGGATTTTAATTAATTAAAAGTTGAGTAGTTAGGATTTTTAAATGTTAAGCACATATTAGATTAAATTAAATAAGTAGATAATCACATATTATTTTATATTTATAAGTTATTGACTTGTACAAATTATTAGAGTAAATTTGTAAAACTTTAGAATTATTCTAACTAAATAATTAACACTTACAAATTTCGTACTTAAGATCTAAAATTACTTGTAGTTTAATTAATTAGGAAAATACGTTATTTTACAAGTGATTAAATAGAAAATTTATAATAGCAATTTAAATTACGTAGGTTATACATTACTGATTTTTATTGTAAAAATATGTAATAGTCTTAAGTTAAAAGTTATGAACATTTAAAATTACATTAAATTAAATTAAACCAACCTTGACCTAATGGTATGCTCAATCGGAATCAAAAAAAATCGATCGAACCGGTTGAGCAGATTCGAACACTTAGTGAAATTAAGCAAACGGGGTAATAAGGGTCACGAATACTTAGTATAGACTCTAATTAAGTTACGACTAAATTACAGGTCATCCGACCTACACCGAGTTCGATCCGTGGTTTGATCCCGCTGACGCTGGTGCAGGAGCAGGCGAGGATTACGTGGATCCCGGAGATTATTAGCACGTTCTACCCCTACAGTTATCAGGTGTGGGATATCTGTATTTTTCTTTCGTGGCGTACTCTCACCAGTCGACCACTTGACCTGACATTCGCACTTAAATTTTGTAGTTGCATTAGAGCATGTTTAATCCTTTCTGAACTGTAATTTAGGAATTGCACAACCCCTTCTAAATTGAAAATTTAATGCTTTCTTAGGAGTAGTGTAATTTAATTAATAATATATTAGGATATTAGTTGTCCTCTTCTCGTAGAGGACAACATATTATTGTAGTTAAGCATGTGCATTGGTGAGCGTGAGATAGAAGACCGAATGATCGCTTTCCGTTCTCGTAGTATGGGATGCGAGGCGGTTCGTGGGTCATTGGGCTGAGGGATCACTTGATCCCTTAGAGGTCTTACTAGGATTATTATTATTATATGCATGAGCTTGGTAGTATATCATTTTCGATCATTTTACATTTTGTGCGGACCGATCACGAGTCCGGAGACGATTCGGGAGCTATCCCCCCTACATTAGGAGCTACTTGCCTAGTACGGCTGCCGAGGATGCGGTGGCAGATTTTATTTTTATTGTTATGATGTCCCATTGATCTGGCCGGATGGTGGAGTTTCGTCTCTGCTCATGAGGAGATGAATTGACTTATTCTTACGTCTTGCTTGTAGTTTTCTCCTATTTTATATGTTTGGTGATGAATCGTCTTAGAGAAGGAAAACACATGGAATTAAGTGTAACCATCGGCTAGCGTGCACCAGCCTACGGGTTGAAGTAATTGGGGCAAAGCTCGATGTCCTTAGGCATCGGGTACCTTTGCTCCTCTGATCGCAGTCCTTGGATGTTACACGAATTTCGATATAACCATCGGCTAGCGTGCACCAGCCTACGGGTTGAAGTAATTGGGGCAAAGCTCGATGTCATTAGGCATCGGGTATCTTTGCCCCTCTGATCGCAGTCCTTGTGTTATGTCACTTTTGAGATACAACTTCAATTTGATTGAACTGGGCACGGCACGGGGTGACAAAATTATCCGTACTATTACTATATCAAATTGTACACACAGTACCTGTTGTGCTGGACTTCGGTTGAGTATAATATTGATCCTCATATTTTGGTTTGGGAAACTTTGGCATTTTGGCATAATAGGATAATCACATCATGTCATCTATTATATGTATATTTTTCTTTTGTAGTACTATGATAGGTTTTAATTTCTGTAGCATATGCATTAAAAGTGAATTACCGACTTTACGTAGATTTCGAATTAAAATGTGCTTTGACTTAAGAGGATCCCCGAAGGGATAATACTGGGTCACATACTGGGCGATCATTCGCTCATCCCCTCCTTTTTATGGATGTGGGCAGGTATAGAGTCTGACGGTCCGCAGCAGGAGGCGTCAAGAGCTGTCCCCGACGGTCACATCACTTGATATAGATTAGGGGCTTTTGTTTAGGATTTTGCGAGTCCAATGTTTTGTTATATATATTGGACTCAATAGATCATGTATCCCTTTTTGATTAGTTATGTTTATTTTATCCCGAGGTGGATTGTATGGATGTGTGTATATGTATGTTTATTTGATATTTATGACTATTGCTTGTTTGTACTATATTGCTTCCGCTGTTGTTTGATTATTATATTGTTTAGCCTTGCGTGTTTCTTGATGATTAGACACGAGGCAGGGATTTGATCATATCCTAATCCAGAAATCCTGGTTTGGGGTGTGACAGATATATTTAAAGTGGGAACTATCACAACCAAACAATATTCCTCCTGATCGCCCCATAGAAGGTACCCAATGCCAAATATCAAATTTTGTAGAAATTGAATTTAATGATCGAGTAGAGAAATCTTCTTTTTTTGTTTCTTGAATGGCAATTAAGTCTATTTTATGTTCTATTATTATGTCATGTAATATTTGTCTCTTTTTGTAGGAGTTAATTCCTCGTGCATTCCAATTGAGAAAATTCATTAAAACAATAATAATCCGCCCGGTGCTATCTGATCTTCAAGGCTGATTATCTCAACTTGTTGAAGATCGGTATGAGTATCATGGAAAATCTCTTGGTTCTCATTACTACTAGTATCAGCTAGTGCATTATTATGAGTTTCAAGAGAAGGGGAATTTTGATGAGTTCGAATCATTTCAGTATCAAGTATTAGTGTTTGAGAATCTACGAGGCTTTTTGATTTAGCAATTAGAGAGTTGATAATCTCCTCAAAAGAAGGTCTATTTAAATCCTGTAATCCTTGAATGATAAAAGAGGCATCAGCTAAGTTCTTGCCTAATTGGATATGATAGACGCGAAATAGATCAATAATCTGTTCCATTGTAAGCCTATGAAAAGGATAATTTTGGATGAGAGGAATACCTGAATGGTTGCTACTTCCAATGTCCGTACCTTTGACCCTCTTCTTAGCTTTGGTGAGAGTGGAGGAAGGATCGCCTTGCACTTGGATTCGTAGGCTTTTCCTCACTGCAACACCTTTCTTGGCAGAGACTTTGGCATGGTCTTTCTTGGTAGAGACGGTGGATGTGTCAGAGACTTCTAGCAGCATTGGTTCCACAGGAGGGTTAGGGTGGGAGGGTATGGTGGGTTTTTTAACTGTTTTTTTCCATTTACTGGTGTTTCGGACTCCTAGATACGGTTTTTTGCCCTGATCAGCTTGAGCTTTAGAATTGGTGTTTTTGGGTTGTGTTGTCTGGCTTTTGCTGATGTTGGAGTGTCCAGGATTGGGGTAGCAAATTTCACTGTCAAAGTATGTTGGAGTATGACTTTGTGGTGTATGAGTGAGAGGCTGAAAAATGGTTGAGGAATGACTGACTTGTGGAGTACCTTTGGGAGAGGTCTCCCTCTTGTCACTAGGATTATGGTTGGATGTAGGGTAGCAAACTTCACTATCAAAACATGATGGTTTGAGGGGAGATTTTGGAGGAGTGGCTGAAGAGTTACCCTTGCTCTTGTCCTGTTGATTGGACTTAGGAAGTGGGGATTGAGTAGTCGGGGATGTCAATTGAGGGGTATGCTCAGTATGAGGCTCTGGTTCAGATGTATGAGATTTATATCCTCCTCCAGTTGCAAGATTTTTAAATGACGGTATTTGTTGCTTCTGGTTTAAATGGATATTACAATTAAGCCTCCCTGACCTTGACACTAAATCCAACAATGACACTATTATGAGTGAGTCTATGGTACAATGCATAGCACAGATTGGTCTGTATTATGGATCAATATTTTTGTTTCCAAAATCTTAATCGTCGATCCAAACCGTTCAACATGATTTTCATATGAGAATATACTTGTGGGCTAAATTTTATATTTTTTAGAATCTTTTTATTATTTTTTTGGATAGGTAGAAAATCACTGTTTTTTTTATGGTCCAGAATTTTTATATCAAGTGATTTTCTACCTATCTTAAAATATAGTAAATAAATTCAAAAAAATATGAAATTTAGTCCGGAAGTACATATTCATGTGGAGATCACGTTGAATGGTTCAGATCGATTATTAGAATTTTCAAAATCAAAATATGACTCCGTAGTACAGACTAATCCGTACTATGCATAGTACCATCGACTCACTCCACTATTGTTATTTAGTATAGTTGTAGTTGAGTTAAAATACATACAATATAATAGTATAGCAACAAGTAAGAAGAGACCGATTTGGAAATTGTGAACTAATGTACTGAAAATACATACATAATGAAAGACATGTTTAATACATAGTTTAATGAAAAGGCAACTAAAAGACATATATATATATACATAGTTTAACTAACGGTCGCGGCTCTTATTAAAATAAAAGAAAAACAGAGAATGAATCCGAGTTCCGATGACTTGTTGTTGTATCTTGACCTGAAAAGGCAGTAGGTGTAAGCAGGTGAAAAGAAAGGTAATTTGTTTTTAATTTTTAACTACGGACAGGTGGCCAACTATTGAATGCATCCCAATTCCCAACGACAAGCCTATTCACCATCACCTACTGCCTTCAATTCCACCCCACGGAAATAAATCTGCTGTTGTTCCAAACGAATAACATGAACCCATTTTTTCAACCCCAACCGTTGATCTATGTCAAGATTCGTGCATAATTTCGACAGTATAATTGCCAGCAGACAGAGGTTTCTCCGTAACAGAAAATATTAGAAGCATGCACAAGCACAACGGCACGTGACCCCACAATCATTGCACCTTTTCATTCTGTTTCAGGCACTTTTCTTCTTTGCCCGGTGCCCCTCGAGAATATTGAATTAGTGAAGTCCTAATCAAATTAGTTGTACCCCGTTGGTTGTATTTGTATACTAATTAAAATTTTTCAAATTGGGAGTTCAAACATAATAAGTGAGCTACCAACCAAATTCATTCGTTTAAACGAAGCAGCCACCTGCACCTACTGCCTACTGCCTACTTCTCCTTTTCTGTAACTACTATTACTTTACTACTCTGGAGTCTTGTCACAACCGCAATCGCAATGTCCCCGGTGGTGCCACCAATCCCATTCCCACCCGCATTGTTTCTCCGCGCGCTATGAAAACCTCCTGCTGCCGCCATCTCCTTCTCCTTCTCCCTCTCCTTCTGCTCCTTACGGCGACGCTGCAAGTGGAGGCGGCGACGTTCGCAGAAAAGCAGATTCTCCTCGACTTTAAATCCAACATCACCTCAGATCCAACGGGCGCTCTTTCTTCCTGGACCTCCTCCAACGATCCTTGCCACAACTTCGCTGGAGTCTATTGCGATCCCTTCGGCTCTGTTCAAAGGATCGTCATTCATCAAGCAGCTCTGCACGGAGTTCTCTCCCCTTCTTTGTCATCTCTTCCATTCCTCCAATCTCTCTCTCTATTTGGAAACAGCCTCACAGGTCAAATCCCAGCCTCCTACGCTTCTCTCTCCCTCACTCTCCACAAGCTCAATCTCAGTACAAATGCACTCTCCGGCGAAGTTCCCTCTTTTCTCGGCCAATTTATCAGCCTCCGCCTCCTCGACCTCTCTTACAACAGCTTCACTGGTCAGATACCAGAGGAGTTGTTTCAGAATTGTGTCAAGACCCGGTATGTGTCACTTTCTCACAATCTTCTCACTGGACCGGTGCCTCATTCGATTGGCAACTGCACCAATCTAGCCGGTTTTGACTTCTCCTTCAATAACCTTACAGGCCAATTCCCACCGCAGATCTGTGAACCGCCAGCTATCAATTATGTTTCTCTTAGGAGCAATTCTCTATCTGGAACTGTGGCTGATAAGGTATCTAATTGTGCAAGTTTAGATCTTTTTGACATTGGAAGCAACCTTTTTTCTGGGTTTGTGCCGTTCAATCTAGTGAGCCTTGTGAATATAACCTATTTCAATGTTTCTTGGAATAAGTTTGATGGCCAAATTCCAGAGATTAGCTCATGTGGAAATAGATTGGGTTACTTTGATGTTTCCAGAAATACCCTTGCTGGTACAATTCCAGCAGGCATTGCGAACTGTGGTGCATTGCGTTTCTTGGATTTAGGATCCAATAACCTCTCTGGCACAATCCCTAATACAATTGGTGGTTTGAAATCTCTCTCTGTTCTTCGGCTGAGTGAAAATGCTGAGATTACGGGACAAATTCCAGCTGAGCTAGGTGGGATTGATCTGCTTCAAGTCCTTGATTTGGGAAATCTAGATCTTTCTGGTGATATTCCGGGGACCATTAGCCAATGCCAATTCCTCCTTGAGTTGTGAGTTGCTTTACAAACTAATAACATAGATTACTATTTTAGATGCCAAGAATACTATGTATCATGAGTCAATGAAATGTTTTAGTTTTGTTACTCTTTCACTTTCAGGGATTTATCAGGCAATCAATTGCAAGGAGAGATTCCGAGTAGTCTATACAACATGACGTACCTCAAAATCCTTGATCTCCACAGTAACCAATTAAATGGCACAATTCCACCCACAATTGGCAATCTCACTAATCTCGAAGCGTTGGACCTCTCAAACAATTCACTCATGGGGCCCATCCCTCCATCACTGAGTAGCCTAACGAATGTGACCTATTTTAATGTATCATATAACAACCTCTCTGGAGAAATTCCTCACCCGGGAATACTTCAGAGTTTCAGCGCATCAGCATTTATGCAGAACCCTTTACTTTGTGGGGCCCCATTGAATAACAACTGCCTGGGGAGAAGAGCTCGAAGGCTTAGCGTGTCAGTTATTATAGTGATAGTTGCAGTGGCATTGATTCTTGTTGGAGTATGCATAGTTTGTGCCATGAATATAAGTGCATACAAAAAAAGAGGTGGTGGGAAGGTATTACAAGGAAAAGTAGAAGGAGAAGAAGAAGAAGAAGAGATAATAGCATCAGAAAGCACGCAACCACCGCCTTCAGTACCAGCTTCTGGGGTTATTATTGGAAAATTGGTGCTTTTCAGCAAGAGTCTTCCATCCCGGTATGAGGACTGGGAGGCTGGTACAAGGGCATTGTTAGATAAAGATTGTGTGATAGGATTTGGGTCAATTGGTACAGTTTACAAAGCTAGTTTTGAGAGTGGAATTTCTATTGCGGTCAAGAAATTAGACACATTAGGTCAGATTCGGACACAAGATGAGTTTGAGCAGGAGATGGGCCGGCTTGGTGGGCTAAGCCACCCCAATCTGGTATCGTTCCAGGGTTACTACTGGTCTAGTAACATGCACTTGATTCTCTCTGAATTTGTTCAAAATGAGAGTCTCTATGACCACCTCCATGGAACCCTTTACTCAGGTAACACTGGTGGTGGGGCCCCCAATGAGCTATTTTGGGACAGGCGGTATAAAATAGCACTTGGTACAGCGCGTGCTATTTCTTATCTACACCATGACTGTAAGCCTCAGGTATTGCATCTCAACATTAAATCCACAAATATATTACTAGATGAAGGCTACGAGGCTAAGTTATCTGATTATGGTTTGGGCAAGTTGTTACCTATTCTTGGAAGTTTTGAATTGGCAAAATTTCATACAGCAGTTGGTTATGTGGCACCTGAACTGGCGTCTCAGAGCTTGAGGTTTAGTGACAAGTGTGATGTGTATAGTTTTGGGGTCATATTGTTAGAGATTGTAACAGGTCGAAAACCAGTTGATAGTCCTGGCACTGCTAAAGTTGTGGTATTACGGGATTATGTGAGAGAGGTTTTGGAAGAAGGGGTTGCATCAAATTGCTTTGATAGAAGGTTAAGAGGCTTTGTAGAAGCTGAGTTGATTCAAGTTCTTAAACTGGGTTTAGTTTGTACTTCTGAGGTGCCAGCTAGACGGCCGAGCATGGCTGAGGTGGTGCAGTTCTTGGAGTCTATTCGAACCAATTCCTAATCTGATTTATTTAAACAGAAAAAAAAAGTCAACTTACATTCTTTATTTATTCTTTACTTTTTCCTCAATTCACTACATAATTATTCTTTGTTTTTGTAATAAGAACATACTATCGAGTGTTAATTTTGTGGGCTGTTGGTGTTCTTGTTCAGATAATTTCAATTTAAAGGAGTCATATCTTTGTGTAGATAGTGAGGGTTGGTATTGAGAAATTCTTTAATGGATATATTAGTATATGCTACTAGGAATAGTTGAGCTAGAACATTTTTGATCTAGGAGCAGCTTTATCTAACCCACAAAATATCTCTTATATATTTTCCAATGCCCTCTTCTCAGCCATTAACCCATATACTTGTAACAAACAATACAGCAAAAAAAAATTGGAAACAGATATGGAAATTATAGATGTCAATCAACCGAAACGAGTCAGGCAACAAATTTCGGTTCCGTTCATTTGGGAATCAAAACCTGGCACTCCCAAAAGGGATTGGATTTCCAAACCTGTTTCTTTGATATCATATCCACCTCCATCTCCATCTCCATCCAAGCTTGTAGTGAGTGTACCATTCCAATGGGAAGAAGAACCCGGCAAGCCATTGACCCAATCCTCTTGCTCCTGGAATCCTTTTTTGGCTGGTGATGATGATTACTCCATCGGCTTTGACCTAGATAACTTCAACAATCCATTTGTTTCCAGGCCTACAGTTCCCGACATTCTATTCACAGAAGAGAAAGATGAACCTTTGTTCAAGCAAAGTATGAATGGAGAAGAAGACTCAAACTGGCAAGAAAAATTGGATTCCTTGTCAGAAAGTGAAGAATACAGCAGCAGTTCAGAGAGCTCGATAACTACTCAGAATGAGGCAAGCAATAATGGTTTCGATATGGAGTTACTATTTGCTCTCTCTTCTCCTGAAGTAAGTTTTCTTGGAAATCTCTTCGAGAAAAATGGGGATGATAAACGAGGGCCTATGGGTAGAAGGGAATTGACCCTCGGTGAACTCATAATGCTCAGCCGAAAATTGAGCTACCGAAACGAGCCACAAAATGTGCACAAGAAAAACCCATCGAAGGTATTTTTTCATCTCCTAGTAATTAAACAGTGTTTACCAAAGATGATAAGAACCTACTGGTTACTGGTATATGAAGTTGATTCTATACCAATACAAAGGATGTTATCGTTACTCCTGAGTCGTTACAAGAACAGTTTATCGATGCTTTCAGGACTAGTCACATTTGATCTGAAAGTTTATTTAAGTTCACTCCATTTTCACTTTAGAGACTCCTTTATGAAGAAATTAATTAATAGAATATATTTTTTGGCCAGAATTATTCACAAAAAAATGCTCATGCTCCATAAATCGCATTTATCAAACTAGATTATAGACTAGTTTAGTGGGCATGCTCTATCCAATTATATACAACTAGTTGAGCAAGCTTTAATTTAAAGTGAACAGCTTTACAGAATTTCATTTTTATTAGTTGATAATTATTTTTGCTTAGATATTGTCGTTTTTGGTTTAGCAGGAACTAATGAAGAAGATTCGAGTCACATGCTTTTAGTTGAGATGTTTGATCAACTACAATCAATCCTGGCAAGGCTGCCTTTTATATTAGTTCAAGAAATGATTCTCTGTTTTGTTGAAGAACTTTAAAAAAAAAGAACATGGCTATCCTACTACGGTTGGCCAACTCCTGCTTAATTTATATTAAGAGTTCAGAGTTCCTATATATGTGTGTGTGTGTGTGTGTCGTCAGTGCATGTGCAAAACTTTGTCAACATCAATCGACCAAATCCTTATAGTTCGGAGAACACATTTATTTGTCCTTTTCTTTACAAGTGAAGATTTTTTTACAACAAATATTTAATTTAACAATCTCAATAGCGACAAGTGAATAATTTATAATGACTATGGTACTATGTACAGCGCATATTGATTTGATCTTCATATGAATATATAATTATAAACTAAATTTAATATTTTTTTTTAATTTGTTTACTATTTTTTAGATGATTAGAAAATCACTTGATTTGAAAATTCTAGATCACAAAAAAATAGTGATTTTCTATCCATCTAAAAATAGAGTAAAAAACTCAGAAAAAATGTAAAATTTAGGTTACAAGTACATATTCATATAGAGACCATATTGAACGGTTTGGATCGACTGTTAAAATTTTGAAATAAAAATATTGATCCGTAGTACGGACTAATCCGCGCTATACATAGTACCATAGCCTCAATTATTTATATTTGCAAATTGAACAAATAAAAATATTGATCTGTAGTACGGACTAATCCGCTCTATACATCATGAATTCTATCTACATGAAAATGACGAAGGTTGATATATGTTTCGTTGTTTATCAAACGATTTAAAATTTTGTAACGATCTATATTTAACAATATGTCTAAATTTTTTTTTTTAAGTTGTATTGTTTTTCTTATTTCGAAATTGTTCAAAATTATCAAATTAAGATGTTGTTAATAATCTTCCTTTTTTTATTTCTTGGATGGTAAAATAATCAAAATGATAAAAATGAAAGATGTTAAAGAATCCAAGTTAGTGCAAAAGGAATTCGTCGTATATGAAATTAGAAATATCATGTGTTAGTTCAAGCATCAACACGAAAACTAATTAATGTGCATTGTACAATTTTTTCGCGCGCAAAATTTGATGCACCTAAAATTTGTACGTGATATAAAAGGTTCACATTTTCGAAAAAATCGTTCAACACGTTTTTTTTATCCCTTTCGCACATGCATTAGCGTATTTTTTTTTTAAATATACCAAACTATACAATTTTAAATTTGTATGGGTCATCTTAAAATTCCTGCAAGAAATTAGCATAAATCTTTGTCACATAATTTTGTCTGACTTACGAGTAAAATTATCTTTCTTTCCCGCCTGAAAAAAAAAACTAGCGCTATATTTAATCGAATAAGGTACATATAACAAGTAAAAATTGTATTTTTTTCATCATTTTTTAAAAAGTATTTATACTTAATAATTAAAATGTTAATAGGTTAATCTGAATATTTTATAATCATTAGAAAAATAAAATGCTCAATACTTTATATATAAACTGTAAATACTTACATTTTCAGATATAAAGTCACCCATGAAGTATAAGTAGATAAATAAAATATAATAAATATGAGCGTAAAATAGTTTTCATACAGAAAAATATACATTTGTGTTTTCCCTTGCAAGCTAGGTAGCGTTGCTTAGAAGTAAAAAGAGGAAAAAAGAACGCTAGAAGGAGGGCTTGAACCTCCGACCTTGTGGTTAACAGCCACACGCTCTAACCAACTGAGCTATTCCAGCAATTGTGTTCTCCACGTTGTTTTATTTTATAAAACACCTTGTAACATGTTCATGCAGATTCAGTAACCGTGAGCCGTGAGAGCAGATGGAAAAGAAAATAACAGTGTTACCTTTCTGTTCCTTTTTCTTTCCACTAGGCCTTATAAAATGGAAAAAAAAATATGAAGTCCAATATATTTAGTTATTTACTGTTATAATTAGCCTAACTACTTGAGGTACTTATTGTCGAGAAAAAGTATACTAATAATAATAATTATTATTACTATCATTGTATCGGGATTCAGGGTTCACATTCTCTTTTTTCTTAAATAGGGATTGTTCTGTTGGGATTAGGTGTGAAAACGGATCGGATACGGATCAGATAGTGGTAAAATTATATATGTACTTTTATTTTTCGGATATTTATTAAAATATACAAATATTATTAAAAAAATATCAAAATTTATAATATTATCTAATTATAATAAAGAATAATATAATTTTTCAATAACATATATGAAACTATGTGGTATATATCTACTATCAAAATGAAAAGATGTTTGCTATAAGCCTACAATAGAATTTGCACTTGCAATCAACGGCGGATCCAAGAAAGTATTGGGGTAGGCAAGTGTCTACTCCTGAATTTGAATTTTTATTTTCGATCTAGTACTAATTGTTCAGTGTGCCTACCCCTGGAACGATGTAGTGCCTATCCTTGGCCTGAGCTAGTCTGATTCTTGAACCGATTCCTTTTCGTGCTTTGGTCGATTTTGCGTATTTTGTTTTTTTATGACTGCGATGCTCTATTTCGTAAATAGAATGAAGGAGAAGAAGAGAACAAGAAATGTCTGACGGTGAGACTTATGGACTTATTATTACAATTCTAAGGAAATGGGCTGGCCGAACTTTTTGAACATTTTATTATTCAATACATATATTTCGGTTAAATTTTTTATTTAAGTTTTAACTTCAATTTACTAATTTGCTAAACAACTATAAATAGTTCACATAGTAATTAACTAGTCTTTAACGTCATATTAACTAATTTAATTAGCATAAATAATAAGTTTCTAACTAGTTTAAATAGTATAAATACGACTATCTATAACTATAAATAGCTTAAAACTATGCTCTATGGATTATTTAAATAGATTGTATAGTAGCTATATATTAATAAAGTTGAATTAATTGAAACCGATTTATATCACAAGTGATGTGTTTACATTTTAAATTTATAATTTTTTTATTTAATTTAGTATAAAGTCAAGTGGTAAAAAAAGATGTACAAGTTAATTTTAATGTATTTAATTTTTTTATCAGTTGACTTTATACTAAATTAAATAAAAAAATGTATAAATTTGACATGTAAATGCACCACTTGTAAAGTAGATCGGTTTAATGGTTTAAATTTGTTGTTTGAAGCCAATCTAATATAAATTTTGAAGTTAAAACTCACAAAGAAATTGGTGAGCTTAAAGACCATTCTAGTAGAACTATAGGGGGGCTATTATGAACAATTATTGATGCAGTTATTAATAACTTGTTTATAGTAACTATTAATAAATGCCTCATTTGTAGGGATGTTAATTCTTGCCGTGACTAGTTATCATAACTCAAGCCACGTGTTGTGATTAAGTTAAGTTTTCAAAAGATATTTTGCGTCATAATCAAAATTACAAGAAATACTATAGCCATAGTATGTTAGTTACACCGTGATCAAGTCAAGTTCTGACCAAAAGTGATATAATTAGGAGAACAGCTTAGCTTGGGTCCGATGCTCATCGGACTCAAATTTAGGTCCGATGCCCATTGGATTCAAATTTGGGTCCGATGGGTTTAGGGACCATCCGATCCACTTTAAAATTCATGCGCACAAATTTTAAAGTAGACACGAAAATTACGGACGCAAATCTTAAAGCGTATCGGACGGTCATTGAACCATCGAACTCACTTTGAGTCCGATGGGCATTGGACCCAAATTGGTTCCTATAATTAGTTATGCTTGGTCATGTTTTAGTTAAGTTTGGTTATTTTTTAAAATTTTAAGTTTGTTTAAAGACTACAAAATCAGAAAAGTTTTATGTGCAAAAACAACTAATCCTAATTAAAGACAAATTCCACTGCTGATTACGTCAAAAGTTACTCTAAACCCACTAAAATTTTGTATACAGATATGCCAAATTCTGATGCTAACTACGGAGGGACATCTATGATGAAATCGAACAAATACAAGTTTCATAAAAACCTAATGAAAGTCACTTGCACAGTTTTTAGTGCACCTTTATTCTTCCAAACTTTCTTAAGTTGTTTTTAGGTACTATTTACTCATTTGCGTAAGATATCCACTTCACTGTTACCAATCTTTGCCAGCTTTGATTACCAGCTCTAATGCACTCAACCACAACATACAATATGAATCAATAATCTGCTAAACATTATTAATTTACATAAACAACTAGTATCAAAATGAAAAGATGTTTGCTATAAGCCTACAACAGAATTTGCACTTGCAATTGTCATCCTATATACAGATCAATCAATGTAACAAGAGAGAGAGAGAGAGAGAGTATTGTAGTGTAAAACAAGAGCTCCAGAGAGAAAATAGAACAAATGGCAAAATCTTCTATTTTCTTTGCTATTGGGTATAAAATCTGCATAGCATAACTAGCAGTAGTTGAGATGTCACAAGGATCTGTTGTTGTTGTAAGCCTCAAGTATTACAGCCTTCTCCTGTAATTCACAGTTCATTGAAATTTCAAAGGTGAGCCTTTACTTGGTTGGGAGTTTGGCATTGCAAACTTAAAATCTCTGGGAAAACTCTCTCTCAGTCATGAGCAATTTTTGAAGCAAACTCCCGCTGAGAGAACAAAATAAAACAACTTGTCTCATTTGAACTTCATTGCTCAACTTGTTATAAATCTAGCTATCCACCGCTTCTTATGTATGTGTAATCAGTCAGACATTTCAAAAACTTCCAAACAAGGATGGAAGTACCAGCAAAAAAAAAACAATTACCGCTGGATTAACAATGATATCCAGCTCTATAACAGTTTCATAAACAAATGCCCCTTGATAGATTACTGATAAAAAATTGTAGTTCAAAACGGTTATAGATATAAAGAAGAAATACCTCATTCTGTGTGGTACTCTCTGGAGGGAACCACCGCATGAGAATTCCAAGGTGCATCACAGCTGGTATCAATTTGAAAATTAAAGGAGTTGTTACCTGCACAATGCACAAAATGTTAAATTTAAAATACTAAAAATACCAAAAGTCATGGACTAACAAAATCATGACAAACATGAAAGAGTTTTTACCAAGCTAAGAGCCGTGGTCCCAAGCAGCAAAAGATACATTCTTCCCTACAGAGAAAAGTTATTATAGGTAAACGATTAAATGAATGATCAAGGAGCACATTAGATATTGTTAAGGCCACATATAAGCAACAAAAATGTTTATCAGATAGTGAGAAGATAACAGAAAGAAATGTGCAGGAGATGAGAGATAATCACCTCAACAAGGTTAAGATGTGAAGCACGACTTAAGAGTACAAACGCAAACTCACCGATTTGCGCTAAAGATAATCCTACCTGAAGCACGGAATAAAATAATAAGACTCATCTGACCTTGATATTAATAAACGAAAGTTTGTTTGTAATGGGTATTATACTCACAACAAAAGCCGTTCTGATGTTGTAATTGAACGCCTTAACGACTATGGTAATGACAACTGTCTTGATTATAATAACAAGAATGACAGAAGCAAGTAGTATGTCGACATGGATCCATAGGAACTTCACATGTATCAGCATCCCAATGCTAGCAAGAAATAGTGCTGCAAACAAGTTTCTTATTGCCTCCACCTTCATTTAAGAACAAAAAAAATTCAAATATCATCAAATGAGAGCAAAGAATTTAAGATGAGAGTTGCAAGAAAAGAGGAAATCACCTACCTGCTCCATAGTATGTTGAGCGAAGTCAGTGGTGGATATCATAACACCGGCAACAAAAGAACCCAGCTCTAAACTCAAACCTAGCACATCACTGCACTAACCAGCACAAAAGGTGGTACAGTAAAAGTAGATCAGTTGCTGCAATAACACTTTATTTTTTCTTTTTTAATATATATTTCTGAGAGAAATTTTGATCAAGGATTCAGATACTATAATTGTTTTATTACACTTATGTCATCACTTATGGTTTGTATATTGGAGATTTATATACTGAGCAGGTACTAACCCAGGCAAGTAACAAGCAGAATGCAACGGCACCTAACTGATACAGTTCATTTGTCTGAAAAAAAAGATATAAATATAATCAATAATGATAACTCTTGATGAATAGAGAAGTGGCATATAGTAAGAAAACTTAGGCATATCATTTTTCTTTTTCTTTTATTTTTTGTAAATCTCAAATCTAGGCATATAATCAAAGAGTCAAGCCTGATCCTAGTCAAATGGTGCACAAAGAAACACAAAAGCTTTATTACTCACTTGTGATGATAAATGGGTCATGAGCTTCAAAAATCGAGGAACAAAGGACCATGACAGAAAAGTTGTGACAGCTATAAAACCAGAAAGCACCAATAGCCTGTATTTGAGACAACCGTGCTTCCATTACATAATAATGTATAAATGGTCAACAACGTTGTATAAGTTCGTAAATTTAGAATGAAGTTTCTAAAATCATATATATTTCTTACAACTTTCCCATAGAGATTATTCCTCCTAAAACACCACTGTTGCCGCCCAATACTGGAAGTAGAGCAAATAATAAGCCAACTGCACAATCCTGCAGAAATAAAAAAGATGCAAATTCACCTTACTTACTGAAAAGAACAAAAAAAAAGGGGGGGGGTGGCGCAGTTTAGGTTGGCCAACAAAGCTGCAAACCAAGTATTGTAATTAGCTAGTTATCTACTAGGTTTTCTTTTTTAAAATAACAACTTTATAACTCCTAAAAAATTCCAAACCTGAAGAATCAGTGTGCCAATAGTAACTTGACCATGAAGCACATTTGTGTTTCCCTTCTCTCCCAAAAATTTACAAACCTGAAAAGGTAAAGGAATTAAATGCTATGTTACTTTCTGAAAATGAAATGAATCTAAATTCATTCTACTTCACAACAGGTAATCAAACCATTACCACTGCAGTTGAAGACATAGACAAGAAAGAGCCTACAAATACGCCTTCAGACAATTTACCACCACACATCTACATGAAATAACATTTGTACATCACCATGTGATTTTAATAAAAAAGTACAACTTTGATCAATATAACATGAACTAATGTACCATGGCAGTTACTCCACACAGGAACATGAAAAGAACAATCTGAAGTAGACCTCCAAAGATGGCAACTGCACCAACCAGTTTCAACTATATATAACAAAGACTGAGATAAGTACTGGTTCAAAGAATTCGATACAAAATTTATAACAATCACATTTAATACACAAGGGTACCTTTGTCAAAGAAAACTCAAGACCTAGGGCAAAGAGAAGAAATACCACACCAAATTGCGCAACTGTCTCAACCTGAAAGTGGCCAAGCACTAAGTTAATGCTTGGAAGAGCATAGATAAGCAAACTACCATACAGCGGCAGTCATAACTAAAATGGCAAGATATTTATTTTTGTTTGTTTGTATGTTTAAGTTCAATCAAAGATGATTTACGAACTGTATTGCGTGAATAATTTTCAGTTTTGCATAGCTTAAAGAGAGCCAACTACCTGCACCATTTCACTAATGAAGTTCAAGCCACCTGGCCCCATCAGAGACCCCGCAAGAAGATAACCAACAATAACCTTGCAAAATGTAAGAAATTCAAATAAATTATTAAAATAACTTTAATTTCCAAAAAGGAAAATGCACGAATTTATGCATATCCAATTATGCAGTACAGATAATATAATTACTTACAGGTTGTCCCATGCATGAAAAAAGAATGCCGCCAATTGTTGCAGAAACAATTACAACAACCAAATCTGAAATTAACCTGTATTCGTAACTTGTCTCAGTCCAGTTTGATAGAATTTGATAAATAAAAAGAATGGAAAGGGGAGAAAAAAAAATGGAAAGTACTAGTCAAAGAAATACCTTAAATCTACTTGAAGGACAGGGAACTTAGATTTACGATTGGACATCACATATTCATTATCCTACAGAACATGCTAAATTATATTAACTTTTTAAGTAATTTAATTTTCGTTTTTTTTTTATCCAAAAAAAAATATAAGCTAACACTTTATGATTTTCAGCGAGTCGATAAAAACAAAGCATCAACTTTTTGCATGAATATTCGTAAAAATTACCTTACTGTCAAGCAAAGTTGTCCCGTCATCAGAACCATCATTTTCCGAACCAAAAACATCACCGAATTGGAAAGATTTAGTAGTACTGTATTTTAATAACAAACAAAACATCAAAGTGGTTAACACGCTATTTTATGCCATAAATATTGTTCTAGTTGACATGGATTTACAACACCAACTTACTTGCCCTGATGGGATTCATTTTTCTTCTTGTCATGTGTAATAATTGCTACAGTCTCCAAAACAGCCTGTACAGTAGCATTTGATGATTACAACAACCAGTTTGGTGTCATTGTTTTAATTCAAATGTAGAAAATTGAATTATGTTAGTCATGAGCATAGCGTGTAATTATTAGAATGAGAAACATGTTGTTTCACATAATGAAACGTATTATAATAGAGAAAGTATTTCAGAGAACAAAAGTTCTGCTTGTCAGTAACCTTTCAAACATGCTGAAGTACAGAAAATTTGAGCTTTGCAATTGGACCTTGAGATGTTTGTAGCTCAGATGGGTATGAACTGAATATAGACTAGTTTCTATTTTATTCTAGAAAGAATTTACAAAGCAATAGGAAAACACGGAGGAAAGTCACCTACTTGATTATCTGCAATGCTATTATTGAAGCTATTCTTGTCTGGAGCTGCAAAGGGAAATAGTGACATGTAAGAATCAGAAAAAAAGTATCTATAACACCTTTGAACTCTGCATGAGCAATTTTATCAACTTAAATGTATTAGAATAAGCAAAGTTCGTTTCTAATTAGTCCTTCTATTGTCGTATTTCCTATTTGCAATTACAAGTGCTAGCTAATTTTGCACATTGCTAACTAAAATAGTATCTTTTTATATTGCTGAACCAGTAGTGATATAAATATGATAAAATCAAGTAATCAACCATAACAAGGTTATTTGAACAAATTATCGTCCTTTCTATATTGCCGAACTATGAAATTGTGGTACTTAAAACATGCACTGTTATTTCCTCGAAAAGGAAGAGAAATCTCAACTCGATTTTAAGTATAAATTAATAAGCTGAAGTGAAAAGAAAAAGAAATAAATTAAAAATGAAAAATCTTACTTTCAGGGGCATCGTTATCAGAAAACTCCTTCTCCAGCACACGATCGAATATATCAGCGATGCTATCTTCTCCAGAGGTAGTGTTTTTGGATCCATTGACGAGATTCCCGTAAAACTTTTCTCTCGTCTCCTTATCGGGTCTACCTTTGACCTCTCCCAAGGAGCTCCAGATCAGCAAAACACACAGCAGCGATGCTATCTTCTCCATCGGATAAGGCGGAGCAGTTAGAGGCGGAGATCCGCAAAATGCATCGGTTGGCGCAGTTAGAGAGAACCAAGGAATAATATAATTCGGTTTGTAAGAGTAGCCGACGTTTTCTTCGTCGCCATCGGTAGGTGTACCGTTGGGATCGGACTTTCCGACCCGACCCGGTATTCTTAGGAATTCACATCACCCCCGGTACCGTAATAGGGAATCTTTTACAATTACTTGATCTGGACCGTTCTTTTTAACTTGGCACGAATCTCAAAGCCAAATAATACTGCCCCCTCTGTCAGCCCGAATCCCAAACCAACTGGGAGTTAATCTCAAACCGTAAAGTGAAGGGAATCTTTTACGGTACCGGGAGGATATGGATCCGTATTCTTAGTCCCCTCGTAAAGAATTCATATCACCTCAAGTAACTCGATTTTTTAGTTTAGATCCGCACCGTCCGATTTATTTTGGCACGAATATTAAGGAAGTTCCGTGCATTCCAGGAGTAAGAATTTGAGTAACTTCAGAGGAGCCGGACTCGTAAAAGAGTCCCCTAACCAACAAATGAGGGGTCTGAGTCGACTACTCTAGATGCACCAGGAGTAGCAACGTTCGACAAAGGACGTCTGATAATTTGTTGAACACTAGGGTTTCTAAATTTATTTTATTTTAGACTGTAGTACTCCGTGTTCATATGATCATTTATTACTATTGTCTCTATTTAGAAATGTTATCATACAGTGAACTACTGATAGGAGGGCCCCAAAGATCCTTATAGCAAGAATTGGGTTGGAAATCGACTCCACATCCTTTTTTCACAAGTATTGCTAGCGACAATCTCTAGATCCGTACTTACTACTACGCACGATTTTACTAATTTACTTGGTGCTTTATCGGGTGAACAAGGTTCTTAGCATTAAACGAGAACTGTGTGCTTTATTGAGTTTCTCCGAGATGAGATTAATAAAGGGGGTGTTCATCGGTTCGGTTCGGTTGAAACCGAGCCGAACTAGGCAAACCAAAATTATAATTCGGTTTTTAAAATAGAACCGAACCAAACCAAAATTTTATTTCGGTTGTTAGGTTTGTTCGGTTCAAATCAAAATATATTAATTTTTTTATTTAAAGCAATTGATTTATAATAAACTAATAAACCGAAGTATATAAGAAATAAACCGGGTATAAGAAATAAACCTGAATATTAAGAAATAAACCGAAGTATTTAAAACAATGGATTAAGAAATAAACCGGAATGTTAAATAAACCGGGACGGTCCGGACCAAATTCATAATATATAAAAGTTCGGTCAGTTCGGTTATTTTGGTTTTGAAAATTTTCAAACCGAACCGAACTGAAATTATAAATCGGTTTTAAAAACAAACCGAACCGAACTATTAATTTGAACAAACCGAACAGTTCGATCTAAACTAATTTGGTTCGGTTCAAAACCAACTAAACCGGACCCAATGAACACCCCTAGAGATTATCCCATTTTTTTACTGGTAGTCTAAATTAATTGTAATTGAACACCGTTTATGCAACTTCCTAGTGTATGGCTCTGTTTCTACTTTTTTTTGGTAGGCCATCTTCCATCGGGTATCGCAGGGGTGGGACCAATCGTGATGAGAAGACATGGTAGGTGTAACTAACCGATGATTCCATTGACCAGAAACTTCACACCAAATTCTGAATATTCCTAGCGAATAAGTCTCTTTAATATTATTAATGGTTTCTTCTTGTGCCTTCTCTTCTCTGTCGTTGACTCGCTCATTTCTTTTCAATATTTTCAACTGATATTTTCTTTACTTGTGTCCTTATGCGGTCTCAGTATGGTTCCATGTATCACAACCGCTCAGTGGTCCCAGGTACAGTTCAAGAAATATGGGACTACTCCTGGGAAATGGTTCGAAATAGAGGTGCAATGTCAAAGAAAGAATGGGTAGTTAGATTTGCTTGTGTGTCTTGGTTAGTGTGGAAGCAAAGAAACAATGTTGTCTTCAATAACAAGCTGCTGGATGCACTGCTGATAGCAACACGTTGTGTAGAGGAGATGGAATTATAGCTCAGATGTTGCTGAAAGTTTGAAAGAGGGATGGCCGCCAGGAGCACTCTGCACTGGGGGCGAAGGAGACAATTTGTTATTTCCTTTTTACAATTGTAGCTTTTTATTTTTCACATTCTTATTTTCATTTTAAAAGTCTAAACAGTTGATCTGAACCGCTCAACGTAATCCCGATATTAAAATGTGCCTGGAGACAAAATTTTATATATTTTTGGAAATTTTTAATATTTTTTATATAGGTACAAAAATTAATGAAAATTTGCTTGCACATTAGGATTTGCTCCACTAATGGCAGATTTTCGGGTAGCACATTTATAGGGATGAAACTACTCTTGGAGTAATTTATTTTGAGGCCCGAGATGGAGCTAAATAACCTTAATACAAGCTTTAAAGTTATCAAAGTTTGAACATCGATCGGCCCCCGCAATTTGAAACTCAGAAAGTGAGCTTTCTTTTCTCTGTTTTGTTTTGAACATCGGCACATTTATTAGTTTCTGTAGCCCAAAATGAAAACCCAGTAATGCCATATAATAGTAAGATAATGCAAGTTAAATTAAAATACGGACATTATAATTTTTATATAAGATTTAGATTGCCAGGATGAGAACCCAGTAATGCCATATAGGCTGCTCTGGTACTCGAATCTGATATCCAAAATCATGTCCATACCAGATTCTTACAGAACAGGTTCAAAACTTTCAGAAAGGTAGTACTGTACTACTGTAGCACTCTTAGAGCAATGGAAACTCTCTTATCTGTGGTAATTCCCTAAATTTTACCTCAAATATAATAAAATAATGTACCAGGTAAAATACGACCACAAATTTATTTTCATTAATAATTCATAAAGTAGAGAATGTGGAATTGTGAACCGTTGATGTTACGACACTGATACCAAGACGTGAGTATTTAGGTGTTATTATGCCAGAATATATCATCTTATCCCAAAATTCTCCAAACATCTACATAACCTTTGTATATTTATTTTTTTCCTTTTTTCCTTCTTTCTTTTTTTTTTCCTTTGTTCCTTTTTTCTTTACATTCTGGTAGGGTGGTTCTGTAAAAAGCAAATCATGGAGGCTGGAAGCAGACCGCCTTCTAATAAAATCTGGCGACAAAATCACTCGACACATTTACTGGCAAAGTAGAAAAATATTTATGCATAGGGGAATCGCCTACATTCCAAGAGGAGTACTGGTTTGTGGCATTAGAAGCCCTATTATCTTCTCTTGTTTCACCTTCTCATGTTAGAAGTCCAAAACAGACAGGGTAAAAGGTTGTATTATGATTTACTGGGGAATAATAGTTTCAAAGGTAAGAATTTATGAATGATTAATTGCTTTGTGAAACAAGTGATTCAGCACCTCATATTGTGCTTGGTGAAACTGATACTGAGTCTGATAAATTGCTAATTTGTTCATTTATTTATTTCAAAACAAAATTTTGACTTGCTGGTTGATGCATTCGTCTGTAACCTGAGAAGTGTTAATTTTTCCTTTTTTCTGTAATAATGTGATGCTTTCAGGAGAGTTAACCCATAAATGAAACTGATAGGGCTAAACATCAAATACACATCTGCATCTCGTTGACATGGATCAAAATTCAAAAGAAAAACTAAGAAATAACCCCACTAAACTAGAAGAAATTAAGTAAAACTCAAATAGTTGATGTAATCAATCCTCTTAGTCCTGATATGACACTTGTAATCAGTCCTCTTAGTGCTCTTCTAAATGAGTACCTAAACTGAATTGAAGAAATAACCCATAAAACTAGAAGCGAAAACTAAGATGCGTTCACCAAGACGGTTCTTGGAGCACTCTGCCACATTACCTCTTATTGCTCTCCTATATACAAGGTGCCCTTAAACAAAATTTAATGAGAAGCACTAAACTAAGACAGATAACCACTACAACAAGTAGACATTTGTAACCAACTCAAGCTACGCGTCCGCTCATATTTTTTGAAGAGATCTTACAAGATTCGTATAATTCTGAAATGAATGGAGAAAATAAGGAGAAAATGTATTCATGCCAGGTTCTCTTTGTCTTCAGTTTCTCAATAAACAATGCCTTCCAAGTTATGTATTACTTGTATCCTTCTTTCTAGATATTATCAATGTATATATATATGTGCCTATGAGTAGTGCGAAATCTTGAGATTGGAAGGACTAAAAAAAAAAAGTGTCATAGTTTTATTTTCTGAGGAAACTAATAGACTAATAGTATTAAATAGTGTAAAAAATAGAATTTTTATAAGGTAAAAATTAATGAAAATTTCAATTTATAGAAGGTAATTCTCTTTCTCTATGCCTTTCTCCGTCTCTGCCTATGAGAGGAATATGAAGTTACATATTCATATGTTGATTGTACTTATGAGAAACAATAATTCCAATAATATATAGGTTAAATACTTCTCATTTCAATTTGGTCCGAAAATTGGAGTAAAATTTAATGTTCACTATTGTTTTGGTAAGCCAATTGTATTCTTTAATAACTCAGAATAAGTACAATTTCAAACGAAAGATGAGCAAATACAAATAATACGTATCCAAAATTACTGAGAAATTAACAGAACTACATATCCTGCTAAACCACCAAAATCTATAAGTCATCTACAATAGACATCTGATCGAACCTAACTCTGTTACTATAAAATTAGTACTATATAAATTTATGCAAAGAATTTTTTAAAGAAAAACCCTTAAGCTTAAAATATCAGTTATCTGTCCAAAAACTAGCCAAATGCATATATGCATTAACCCTCTCTTGCAGTAAATTTACTTGCTTGAATTTCACTTACAGGTGAACCCGTCCAATGTTTCCTCTTGTGACCGCCAAGAGCCTGTCCCGACGGATAAGAGACCCCACAAACCTCGCACCGGTGGTCCCTACTTATCAGCCTCTTCAAGTACTTCACTTCCTTTTCAATTTTACCTAAATTTACCATCGTGTCCTGCTTCCCGTGGCTTGCTTTGTGGCCACCGAGTGCATGATACGAAGGAAATGCCTTGCCACATATAACACATGCAAACTTATTGCCACACACGAACTGAGAAATCCAGGTGTCACCCAACGGCTGAGATTCTTCCATCACAGTCTTCTCCTTTTCCCTGTCATCACAATTTTTGCCACTGGATAAGTCGATGAGAATGCAAGCTGCCACAAATTGAGGGCTTGTAGTGGTTATGACTGGCTTCTGGCCCCGCTTGGCAGTCACAAGCCAGCCAGATTCAAGCACATCATGCTTGCTTCGGTTATCAGCTCTGGTGGCTGATTTGCAACACCTCATGTGGCCCCACAACGCCTTTTTAGACCTGAAATTTCTTTTACAAACTTTGCAAGATACTAAGTCTGACTCTGATTCAAGCGGACAAGTTGTAGGCTCTTCTTTTACCTCCCAATTTTCATAATTTATTTGTTGTTGTTGCTTCCGATGAATCATGCATTGGTAATGTACATTATCCATTGTGATGAACATGGGAGAAGGTTGCCAGCTGTCAGAGTCTCAGAGATGAAACCCTAGCTTGCTTTTTATTGGGTCTCACTCAACTGTCAATGGAAAAAGAGAGTAAAAAAATTAAATAGTTTAAATTTGAGGCAGAGAAGATCTACAGAGAATGAAAATAGAACTGAGCTTTGAAAATAGAAAAATCTTAAATACTCAAAAGAAAAACTAAATTATAAACCTCCGTAATCTTTTTTCTTTTCTTTTCTTTTCTTTTTGGGGTTTAATTAACTAGAGTAAAAGGCTGAGAGATACATTCAAAATTCCAATAAATTTGATATCCATATGCTGGCGCCTGTCAAATAAGAGGGTTCAGCACTTGAAAACAAGTTAAAAATCAGCAAGAAGGTGAAAAGTCGCATTGAAAACAACCTCAATTTCAGCAGAGAAGTCTCTTTGTTTCGGAGGTGCGATTGTGCGAACGAGCCTGGATGGTAAGAAGAGAAACAGAGAGAGAGTGTAATGCTAGGTATTTGGGAAACTGTAGGAAGATATAGAAAGAGATGAAACAGTTTTGGTATGTAGAGAATGTGTGCATAGAGAGAGAGAGAGAGAGAGAGAGAGAGAGTTTCCACAGCCGCTCCGAAACGTTTCAGAAGAAGAACGAGAGAGCGCTATGTTTTGTGGAATTCGTATCCTCTGCATTAACTCAAATTTTGAGTTAAGATCTGAACCGTCCTATTGAGATCCGCACTAATACTAAAGTGTACGTGCGTTATAGGAGTGGACAGGATTGGTCCGAATTCTGATCATACGGTTCATAAATTAACTCAAACGGTGCGTTAATGCAGAGGATACGTATTCTGTTTTGTGGGGGCGAGCTCACAATAAAACAGAGCATTGAAATTCATGTTGTCTATCTGTGTAGACAGATGTGTGGCAAGTAGAAACAAGAAAGAAAGAAAAACGTGCTATGAAAGCTACCGCACCAAAGTGAGTACAAAATACACTTACAAGGAAACTCTCCATATAGAGAATTGAAGAATTAATTAATTTCTTTCCATAATTGATTTTGCTTAATTACTTTGATCAAGCCTTTAACCTCTTCACTTATCTGGGAATCCTCTTAACACCTTGTTTGGATGGAGAGTAGAGGAAGAGAGAGAATAGAAATAAAAGAAAATTTTCTGTCGAAGTGGTTTGGTTGATAAAATTATGTCGGAGATGAAGGTACAGAAGGTAAAAGATTTAACCTTGCATGATTATAATTAATAGAATCAATTTCCCTCTCAATTTGGAGTGTAATTAATGGATGGAAAGAAATTTTGTTGCAAATATTTTTAGAAAAAATAACACAAATGCTCAACCCTATATCTTACCTATATAATTTTCATCAAAGTTTATTTGTCACAAATTTACAGCAGCCACTGAATTTCTCATTAATCTTCTAAATTTTAATTAACCAAACAAGAAATAAGACGGGAAAGAAAGTTAAATTTATTTTTCCTCATTAATCATTCAAACAGAGGTTAAATATGTTAATCTTCATTTCTATTCTATTCCATTCTCTTCTATTCTTCACCTCTCTTCCCTTCCTTTACTCTCCATCCAAACAAGGTGTAAGCAAACATGATATATCACAATTTGGAGGGTAAACAAGACAGATTCAAATAGACATTGTTAACATCATATTAAATATCCACATTTTGTTAAACAGATATGAATAAATATGTCGATATATATTAAACATATGTTATAGTACTTTGAAATATAAAATGCACCTAAACATATACATATGTGAAATAAAAAATTAATAAATAGGATTTTATGTTAATAATTAACAATGCAACTGACAAATAATATAACCAAGAGATACTTAAGAAAAATTAAAACAATTTAAATAAAAAATTGATAACAAATATTTATATATATTTAATATTCATAATAACAATGTGTATGTAAATATAAGGTGTTTACAAAATACAAACCGTAGGATTTTAGATGCACCAATACAAATTTTGGTAATTCGAATACTTCTGAATTTCTGATATCTACATGTTTACAAATATATATATTTTTTTTTTTGCATATACAAATACGAATGAAACATATATTAATATCCATCTCGTTTATACTCTTACTCGGACCAAGTATTTGCGAACAACTCTTTGGTCTTCTTCTCACCAAACAATACCCCTGTATTCTCAAATATTCACCAAATATGTGCTCCCAAAACTATAAACTAGAAGGAAAGATGTTGTATGGTGCTTAGCCGAAATTTTTATTTATTCCATAATCTAAAAAAAAATAAACTAAAATACCTTGATTTTGAGAGATTTTCAAAACTACCCAAGCCGTCAAGTCAATCTGCGGCCCCAAAAAACGGAGGGCTGCCAAATGAATCTGCGGACCCTAAGTAATCAAAAGCAAACCTCAAATTCATTTGGTTGTATAATATTTGTTTAATAATTTTTAGATATAGAAATAACACAATAATTTATATATTTACTAGAAGTGACTTTTGAACCGGGATCAATAATTTAAATACAAAATATTTTATTTTTTTCAGTAACACATCAAGAAATAGTTAGAAAAAATTTACAACCGGAAAAAATCTTGTCTGAAAAATGTTTCGGAGTCCTTCTAGTAATCTAAATTATAAGATGCTTTATCTATTTTATTTAATTTTCTTTCTAACATATTTAAATTATTAATTATTCTTTCTATTTTTGAAAATTATTAAACAATTATATTTCCCTTTGATCCAAAATAATCAAATTCTGAGGTTTGATGTTGTTGTGTCAGGTCCGCAGATTTATTTGGCGGCCTTCCGTTTTTGGAGCAGCAGATTGGCTTGGCAACCTGGTGTTTTTAAAATTCTCTCGAAATCATGATTTTTTGGTTTTTTTTTTAATATGGTATAAATAAAAATTTCAAGGTGCTTAGTTATGAATGATAAACAATATACTTAGCAGAATAGCCTATAATAATAGTATAAAATAAAAATATAGAATCACTCCATGCAGCGTTAATAATTTGTTAATGAATAAAAAAATAATTCGTACAAATAAACTACAAGAATTTTGCATGTATAATTAGCGCGAAATGAGGTGAAGTTATTGAATTGAGCAAGAAATTAAGTAATTATATGTTTTGACAAAAAAAAATTGCTTAATAAAAGTTAAAAGTCGGTTTGTATACAACCGTGCTAATAGTAAAAAAAAAAGTAATGACCATGCTACTAGTAAAATAATATTCATAACATATTCCCTGCCACTAAATTCAATTGCTTGGCAAGCAAGTTTACCAATTATATGTCATTAAGTGCAATTACTTGTATATAATTAAAGATTTCGAATCATCTGCCGAATCTCATATTATTTTCAGATATATTTACAAATTCATCACAATCTAAACAAAATCTTCATTTCCGTAATCATAGACGCACAATGTACCTCACAATGCAATATACCTGTTTACTATTGTATATATCTTTAATGTTTAAAAAGAAATATTTGTGCCAAAATTTTCTAAATGTAAAATGATTCTCTATAGTTTTTATATCATTATAAAAAATTATGTTTTATCATTAGATCAATGTTTTTTCAAAGCGAAATTCAAGGAATAATCCTAATTTTTATTAAAAGAAGTAATTTTAAAAAAAATTCTGTAAAAATGTTGTGTATATGTACTATACACCAACATGGTAGAATTGTTCACAAAAGCACTTGTTAGCTCCAAGCATGACTATCTACTTGGCAAACTGTGACTACATAATATATATAATCTCCAATTTGAGGAGTTTTAATTTCATATATGAGTTTGACTTAGGTACTATAGAAAAATCAATTGTATAAATTTTAAATGACGAATTCAAACTGTTAAAATCGATGTTCTCGTTATTAATGTGTTTACATATCAAAATTTATAAATTTTTTAGTTCATTTGGTATAAAGTCAAGCAGTAAAAAAAAGTGAAAATAAATGTGTTGAAATTAACTAAAATTCATCATTTTTTGCTGCTTGACTTTATATCAATTTATAAATTTTTTAGTTCATTTGGTATAAAGTCAAGCAGTAAAAAAAAGTGAAAATGAATGTGTTGAAATTGACACAAAATTCATCATTTTTTGCTGCTTGACTTTATATCAATTTATAATTTTTTTAGTTCATTTGGTATAAAGTCAAGCAGTAAAAAAAAGTGAAAATGAATGTGTTGAAATTGACACAAAATTCATCATTTTTTGCTGCTTGACTTTATATCAAATGAACTCAAAAATTTATAAATTTGACATGTAAACACATCAATAACGAGAACATCGGTTTTAATAGTTTGGATTCGTCGTTTGAAGTTTATACGATATATTTTTTAGACAATAGCATGAATGCCTTATACTATCCATATCACCTAAGCCAAACTCTTCATATATTATTATTAATTAATTAAAAAGATTTCGGAGAATCTGGATAATCAATTTAAGAATTTGGAGAATTATTTGTGTATGATGGAATCAAAAAGATGAAATCTTTGCCGAATGAATAACGCGGTCATCTCACATGTAAAACTAAATTCCGAATTCCATCTGAAGTGGGCCGGGCCGGGCATGAGAAAGATGTGTTTCTCATGGAAGCGGGGGCGTTCCGATGCCCATCGGACCAAGTCTAGTTTGATGGGCATTTCCACCGTCTGATCTTGCGTAGTGATTTGTGCCCATCAGTTTGATCTTCATTTGATGGAGGGGTCCGTTAAACTAAAATATAGTCGTCAGCATAGTAACAAAATACACGAATTATACGCGTATAATTCGCGTATAATTTGTTTTTTATACATAACCGCACCGAACTCCGTTTAATACGCGAAAAAATGTATAATATGTTTTTTCACGAATAAAATGCGAATTACGAATTATTCGCGATAAAAATGCGAAAAAAATGCCAAATTTTTTTTTTTAATGTTTTTTTTTGGGTTTTTTTTCCTTCCTTGTTGTACCGAATCATTTCCGAATTATACCCGAATCACAAATTTTTGACCTCGCCGAACCGAACCCGAACTTTAATTTGTCACTGTGGTCGTCAGTGAAGGGTCCGTCTCTCTTTAATAATATAGCTTTGTTCTCATTCTCTCTCCGTAGCCACTTCCATTCTCCCAAATCCCAATTGAACGAACCCCGTCTCTTCCTCCCTTTCCAATCTCTCTCACTCTAATTTCAATATACGAGCTAGAACAATAAGGGTAGCCTTAGTCTCTCATTTTCAACTCCATCTCGTCTTTGATTTTTAGTAAGGTCTCATTAATTTATTTTTCAATAAAAATCTCGAAGTCTGAATCAAGGCCATCGATATATGATTTTTCTTGATATCTGGGCAGAGACATCTTTTTCCGTTTTTCGTTTCTCCATCTCAGTTACTCTGACTCTTTCTCTTTCACCATTGGTATTGAGATTGAGAATCAAATTTTTTTTTTTTGTGTGCATCTTTTTGAATTGTCAAGAGAATGAAGAAAAAAAAACATTGATGGAGAAGATTAATTTTCAAGCAAAAGCATAGCAAAACAAAAAAGTAACAATAATAGATAATGGATTTAGAGCCATGTAGCTAGCTAACGAAGCTAATGGGTTCATTAACTTTAATTGATATTTCTCTTCTCTTATTCTAAACTCATATAAAATTATACAGTGTTAATTTCATATGGAATAAAATATTGTATAGATGGAATAAAAATGTAACAATAA
The DNA here is from genome assembly GCA_025461045.1 of Carex parvula. Taxonomy (NCBI): domain Eukaryota; kingdom Viridiplantae; phylum Streptophyta; class Magnoliopsida; order Poales; family Cyperaceae; genus Carex; species Carex parvula. Next base: position 53,969 of record JAJGRW010000846.1, read on the forward strand.
TGCTTCAATGTCAGCATCAGGCCAACTTTTTGCATTTGATGGCTTCTTTGTTGCTGGACTCAGAATTATAATAGTAATCACCACATTACAAACTGAAGTGTTTATTACAACAACAAAAATAACTGTTACATATAACAAAAAACAATACCCAAAATATTCTCGACGAATCTTTTTTTTTTTTTTTTGAGGTTAAGATGGCAATTGCCACTTTACAAATTTTTATTGATTAAAAAATTTATTTACAATCCACTCTTAGAAATTATATTACATGAGTGATAACAACTACCAGTATTTGAGACTATCCTATATCCTGATTGCTATTTTGTGGAACGAAACCAAAAGTACCAGCGGTCACTCGCAGGGGCGGATCCAGTGTACTCCAGGGGAGGGCAGCTGCCCCCCCCCTGGATTTTGAGTTTTAGTGGAAATTTATCGGTTCCGATCGACTTTGCCCTCCCCTGGAACTTTTTTTTGCCCCCCTCTGGACGTTTAGTTTGTAATTCAAGTTAAATTTAGAGTTAAAATTGAAATAAATATGTTGAATTTTGATTAGTAATTAGAATTATAAGTCAGAGCATCATAAATTACAAGTCAAAGCATTGAAAGTATAAGTTAAAGCATTGTTTTTTGTCGAGTATCCAATTGGTTAATGGATTTAAACCCGATTCGATATTTTTTTGCCCCCCCCCGACGAAAATCCTGGATCCGCCCCTGGTCACTCGCATATAATTGTTGAGCATATTCCTTTGCACCAATTAGACTCGATACCAGCATTAAGAACTAGAATAGCATTAAAAAAGGTGATCATCATAACACACCAACAATCCACACCACTAAACATTAGTATAACATAACACACCAATAACACAATCATTGAAACTGAAATGTCTCTAACAGCTCCAGTGTGTACAGAAACGGCACCAATTTCAGAAATGAGGTAAGGCTGCTCTGAGCTGTTGCCTTGGACATCATTCCTATAAAAGATTGAGAGAATAAATGATTGAAACAAGTAATTACCACATCAGCTAGTACATGTAACACCAAGTTAAATAGTACAAATACCAAGGATCTACTTTTGCCTTTATTTCTTTCTTACTAATATTTTGTTTTGTTTGTTTGACCTTTATGCTAAGGTTCATAATAAGTTAAACTCTGAACTTATAAGCAGACATAAATTAAAAGAAAATATGGTATTATTCTCGTAACCACCATAAAAAGAAAAATGGAAAAGAAAATGAGGACAACAAAACCAATATTAGTATCAAAGTCATTATAACTACACCAACAAGCCAGAGAAATAACTATAATAATGAAAGTCTAAGAGTTATAAAACTAGAAATTTCTTTTAATAAAAAATAATTACTAGAACTTTTATCTCATTAATTGCTCAAAAGTGTAAAATAATACAAGTAGTAAGAGCTAGCTTTAGAAAGGAAACAAGACAATTACCTGAACTTATCTCATTAATTCCTCTTAACTGAGAATCAGTATGCTGAAAGTTCATTGAAAAAATAGTTTTCTTATTAGAAGGACATAACTGATAACATATGGTATTGGATCCTAAGAAATAAGAAGTATTTGACTAGATCATCAAAAGTACAATATTTTCTCAAAAATAAGATAAACTTCTTTTATATTAACAAACTACATGAGGTTTACAATATCCCAAACAAAATAGTTTAGTTAGACATTTGTCTGGTTGATTTTCATGTATCCACTTTCTTTTTTTTTTTTTTTTTTTTTTTTTTTTTTTTTTTTGCTAAATTGATCCATGTCGCAAGTGTATATTAGGATTTTACTTGGAAGTCAAATATCAACTATACCCTAATCACACATCAAGAATGCCCTAAAAAAACTTTCTACATTCATGTAAATGCATACCATCATATGATCAGACTCTCAAATTAAATACCAAACAAGTGATACTGGTAAATGGGATGCTGGTAAATGAACTGATTTTATGCAATTTGATCTTGTCAGGATGATTTAGTTCCGAAAATATTTAATTAAAATTCGGAAAAATCCGTGACGGTTTAATAGGCCAATTAGTCGGAAAATTCCGTGACAGTTTAATCGGCCTAAACGGACGTTTTTTACAACACTGGTTTGTACAATTTGATCAATATCAAACAGTAAAGAACGGGTTTTTCCAATTTGAACTTGCAAATTAACAAGAAATATTTAAAGTTAGATACATAACCAATTTTAACAATACTATGCGATCAATATGAAACAAGAAGAAGCATTTTTATTTCTTTACTATTTAAATCTAAAAGTTTCGGAAAATAAAAGTTGATTTATACATCATTTTTTTCGGACTGTACTGCATTTTGAAATATATAAATCGTAAGCAATGAAAGATGAATTTATATACCATGTTTCTTGGACTGCTGCTGAAAATATATAATTCCGCGTTCATGCATGAAGCCAAACTAGGGATGAAAACGGTATGCATAATATCTGATTCGTATTCGAAAAATTAGATGTGAATATCTGATTCCGAATATCCGTGTAGATATAGATACTGATATAGTTTTACGTTTTAGTTATCTGTATCCGAATAGTAGATATATATCACATATTTTAATATATATTATGAAAAATATTGTTTTTCACCATTAAAATTAGATAAATATTATGAACTTTGATATCTTTTAATATTATTTTAATAAATATCTAATCCTATCCGTATCCGTATCTGTATCCGACTGATATCCAATCTGTACCCGTATCCGGAAAATTAAAAAAATTTACCACTATCAGCTCCGTATCTGCTCCGTTTTCACCCCTAAACCATATGCTACTGTTTTTTTTTCCTAAATCTTAAAGTTGGAGTCTGACTACGCTATTTATATAAATATATCAAGGTATATGCTTATAAGTTATATATTCATTTTCAAAGTTCAAACGATAAATTCAAACTGATTTCTTTCCCGAGAGCTTCGTCTACATATAAAAGTTTTAAATTTTCAAATTTATTTAGTATCAAGTCAAGTAGTCAAAAAATGAAGATTTTGTGCATAGATTTATGCATTATTTTTCTAAAAATCTTCATTTTAAAAAATCTACAAAAATAGTAATAAAATTTCAATAAATGTAAAATCTGGTCTCCAAATGCATTTTAATATAGAGATCATGTTGAATAGTTTGAATCGACTGTTTGAACTTTGAAAACGGAAATATGACTTATAAGCATATGCTCTGATATGCTTATATAATTAAGCATAGCCGGACTCTTATAGTTGTATGAAATTTTTAAGTTAATTGAAACAAAAATATTTGAAAAAAAATTATGATTTTTTTATTTTATTTCAGCGATTCATGATAGTGATCAGTAAGTAATTTCGAGCTTTAATTAAGTTCTTATGTAGACTTTGTAATTGCAAACAAGGTAAGTATTTGTTTCTTATATGGATATATATCAAGTTGAAAATTAGGTTTCCATTACCTCTTAAATTTTATTTTCTTATTATTACGGAATGCAAACATTATTGCATCAGAATTTTATTTCAAGAATAAATAAATATAAATATAAATATGGAAATAATAAATCCAAATATCACTTGTGCTTCTGACATTTTATTATTCTTTAACCTCTGTTCAAAATTATATGTTATTTTAATTCTCAATTAACCAGTATGAAAGTATACATTAATTAGTTAAAAAATCCTTACTTGATAGCTAAAGTTGACACTTAATTAATTGTAGAACGATAATTAACCTTTCTTAATTAAATTTATTGAGCAAATCTTAATATTAAATATTAATTACGTATTCTCATTTCTAATTATTTATTTCATTTGACATATTTGTTTTTGTAATCAAGAATACTTGAAGTGCATTCAATTATGAATTAATTATGAATTGATGTCGTTTCATTTCTTTATTTTGTCAAAATAGATGGACGAATGATCAGATAATATTTTTTATTTTGAGTGAATAAAGATTGGGAAATGTTGAAGATCTTTGAAAATGTAGTTTTCAGAAAAACTAACTCAAAATTTATGAGCCAAAGTTTTATGTTATAGTTTACGTAATTTGGGTTGCGTTTTGAAGTTTTTTGTTTAGTCATAATTGATGCATCAATGGAACTAATGAGTCTGGCTAGTATGATATCGGTGTCATATGATACTAACTTCAAAATTGATTGAATAGATTTCAAACGACTAATTCAAACCGTTCAAGCTGATTTACTTTGTGAGTGATGCGTTTACATGCAAATTTTTTATATTTTCGAGTTATTTTAGTATCAAATTAAGCGGTAAAAAATGTTGAAAAATGAATGTATTAAAATTAACTTAAAAACTCGCACATTTGACCGTTTGACTTGATACTAAATAAATTCGAAAAATTTAAATTTTGCATGTAAACGCACAACTAATGAAGTAGATCGGTTTGAATGGTTTGGATTCACCGTTTAAAGTCGATTAGATATGTTTTGGAGTTGATGTTATATAGGCTGAAATGACACTGATTTTATACCATCCAGACTCGGAACGAATGACAACAATTAGTAGTTCAAAGTTAATGGATGCACCATTTGTTTTTATAGAAATTATCTAGTCTCCCATCTTTAGTTCTCAAAAAAATACTCTAACTCATATCTTTTTTTTTACTTTTGTAACTTTTCTTTTTTACTAAGTTTAACTTTCATTTTTTTTTTTTTCCGCACACACTCGAAAGATTGAAACACGACACCGCGACAGTTGGTCATGCATAAGCAATAAGAAGATGCATATGTGACAGAATATGTATATGCATTAAATTGCATATACATCTGTGCAGAGGCGGACCTAGGTTAGAGGAATGGGGTCAACTGATTTCTATTTTTTTTTTTAAAATTTTGTATTTGCATATGATTTTTAATATAATTTAGAGTAAAATGTCATGGTATTGTAAAATTGATCCTCCATTATCTATAGAAAAAATTTATATGATTGACCTCATTGTTTGTTTGACCCCCATAGTTCGATAGTCTGGCTCTACCCCTGCATATATGTATTTTGAAAAAAAACCTGAAACTTGTGAATTTGTGAACTAAAAAAAGTTCCTCCATAGTAGTTTAGTGAAAATAAAAAATAATCTTAGATTTATAAACCAAGAAATGTCATATCATTAATTTTCTTTTATATATGATATTTATGAATTTCAAATGAGTAGACTTTATTATTGGAGTGATGGTACGATGTTTTACTTCCCGCTCATATCTTCTTTTCTAAAATTCAAACAGTCGATTTGAACTTCTCAACATGATCTTCATATTGTATGTGCTTGGAGATCAAATTTTACATTTTTTGAAAAAAATTTACTATTTTTTTAGAATTTTTGAAAATCAGTTTTTTTCTGAATTTTTTTATTATTTTTTTATTTAATGAAAAGATGTGATTTTTAAAAATTCTAAAAAGATAGTAAATTTTGTTTAAAAAAAATATAAAATTTGATCTCCAAGCACATACTAATATGAAGATCATGTTACATACCAATATAAATATCATGTTGAGAAATTCAGATATACTATTTAACTTTGAAAATAAAAATATAAGAAGAAAGTAAAACACCTTCCTTACTTTTCAACAACAAAGTTTGATAGCCAATCTCTTAGTATTATTGAATATGCCGTTCATGAATGTATACAATGAATGAATTAATAATTGTAGCCTATTGGGCCCTTCTGAGCCCAGAGAGTAATTAAGCCTCGTCGCCTTTTGCTTCTTAGATTAGAAAGAACCCAATCGAGAATAGATCGTCGTCGTCGGAGGTGAATCAATGGGTGGGCGGGGCTACGCGTGGGCTGTAGCGGCTGGTCTCAACGCCGCTCTAGCTGCCATCTCTGCCAAGCTAATTGCTTCTCAGGTCAGGTCACAATTTCAAATGCCAAACTAACTGCGAGATTAATTCAGATTCTTTCATATAATCATGGATTCATGGTTGTTTTTTTGACAGATTGTCAAGTATGGCATGGTTGTTTTTTGCAATGTAATCATGTGGGGTTGCTACGTCAACAGTCTCAAGGCTTTATCTTCTTTACAAGCTACAGTTACTAATTTTGCAACTAATTTCATTTCTTCAGGCTTCGCTGGTTACTTTTTGTTTGACGAACCATTGCCTTCTAAGGTAAACATCCATCCCCTACTAGATAAAAACCCTCAGGCAGTCATTGACAGAACTGTCAACTAGCTACTTCAACTGTACCAGTTTCTGGTACACGAGTTAGAGCCTCACCCCTTTTTGCATCATCGACCCCGGTCAATCCAATTTAAATCAAGAAATTAGAAAAAGGAAAAGAAAAGGAGAAATGCTTAAAATTCTTTTGCAAGGGCTTGATATATCTCAGTTCCATGTATGGTACCGGCTACTTTAGCCACTCATGTTACCAATTTCACAAGACCCTGATCGAAGTCGTGAGGTTGAAATGGCTGGTACTGTTATTTCTCCCCAAACCCATCCAAACCCAGAGAGGAGAGGAGCGGAGCCCTGCTTGGCTGTTATTTTCCTTGATAACGAAAAGCCTTTCAGAAATGCTTAAATTGTGATAAATGGGTGCTGTTTACCGGACCTGTGCATTACTAGACTGACAAGTTTGGTAACTGTTACTGTTGTGTATTTATCATATTTGGCCAACCTGTATTTTATACCAGTAAAATATCACTGCTATTTGTATCTTGAGGACCTATTTTCTGGTAATTACCAGGTTATTGCACATTCTGTACCTTTTGTTACAGCCCCTTCTGTTTTATCTTAACATATTTGATTTATTGATGAGTGTGCAGTGGTTTATTGGGGCAGCACTTATCATTATTGGTGTTTTCATTCTAAGCATATCAAGCACTGAAACGAAGCCGCACTCTGAATAAGAGTTTAAATATTTGATTTAGTGGATAATTTATTTTTTCTTCTTTGTGAGCTATTTGTAGATGTAACAATACATGGCCTATATTGTGAATTCAATTTGATATTAGGAGATATTTATCATAAAATTAATTCATTAATTAATGCTTCCTATTTAAGTGGCTAATAGGACAATATATTAGCAAGCATGTTATATAGTTGACCAGTATTGATTTGAATTAGTAGAAATTAGAACAAAGGTTATGTAAATTGGTGTTAGAAGACACTAGATTAGGAAAACAAATTTAATTAATCTTCCTAATGGGTTTCAAGTATGAAAACTGTAGGAGCAAAATTTAATTAGCATTAGAAAGTAATGGAGTTAAAGGATATTAAGTTTGGATCACTTTGAATATCTCCTATAACATCATTGATCTTTGCAATTTATAGATTATGCAGCAGTTCTTTTGCGAATTGCTCATATTAATAAATAATAGTAGCGAAAATACCTCTGTCATGTCAGCCAAAATAACTACGATTGCTTCTGTGAGAGGCTGCACCAGGACCCACTTATCATCCTTAAGTACCTCCAAGCCTCCCACGTCATCTTGTATCAACAATGTAATCGCTCCCATGTCAGAATGAGCCTGTATTTGAAAAAAGTATTGGGTTATTTAGGAGTTGGCTACGGTGCTACACGTAGCATAGAGGGCCTTCGTGCTACAGCTCAATATTTGAGTTTTCAAACTCCTAACGGTCGATTCGAACCGTTCAATATGATCTTCATATGAATATGTACTTGCAAACCAAATTTTACATTTTTTAGAATTTTTTTACTATTTTTTTAGATAGGTAGAAAAATACTTGATCTGAATGGTACATAATTTTCGGATTAAGTGATTTTCTACCTATCTAAAAAAATAGTAAAAAAATTCAAAAAAAAATGTAAAATTTAATTTGCAAGTACATATTCGTATGGAGATCATGTTGAACGGTTCGGATCGACCGTTAAGATTTTGAAAACTCAAATATTGAGCCATAGCACGGAGGCCCTCTATGCTATACGTAGCATATTAGCTAGATTCGGGTTATCTATATTTTGCGGAAACAATACAACACTATTCTGAATTATACAATGCAAACAACATTTGAATGCACAAAACTGACTTTTTGTAAAAAAAAAAAAGCTCATAATTTATGTATGATTTGATATTAAATTAAACAAAGTGACAACTGACAAAATAAAAACGAGGTGTTGATGGTGGATCCTGGCAACAAAAAAGGCCCATCGTGGGCCTGTATAATGGATTGGACGGCCCAATTAAATTAAGAAAAGGAAAAAGAAAAAAAGAAAACAAAGAAAAGAAAGAAAAGAAAAAAATAAAATAAAAAAAAGGTAGTGCGTAGTGAAACGGAAAGTGCGACCGAGAGGAGGCGAACGCCCGAACGAATCACCGGCCTGAAGTGCCCCCCACCCCCGCGGCCGCGCGCCTTTTTCGATATCTCTTCTGACATTTGGCATCCTTACCTGGCACCTGTCATCTCTCTCTGCCACGTGGCACACATCCCCCCTACTCACTAATGACTTTCCCGTTACTCTTCCCCCTTCCTCGCGCTATTTAATACCCCCCCTCTACCACCCTCCCCGCCGCCTCCATCCTAAGCCTAGGTTGCAAAACCCTACCTCTACCACCCTCTCCTGCTCGGACTTTGTACAATTATCAGTTGCTTGGAGCTCGTTTGGAGGAGCAGCAGCTGGTTTCAATGCTGAATTTGATTCTATGCTGGTGATGGTGGTAAGTTTTTTTAATAATTGAATTTAGATTGGGGATTTTGGTGTAAATGGGGAGTGATACTGAAAAAACCCCAGTAAAATTGGAGGGTAAATTGGATGAGGATGAAAAGCCGATTGGGTCCCTGTTTAAAGTGAGGAAGTGTAGGGTTTCACACAGGAAAAAGACCGACAATTCTGAAAATAGAGTTGAAGATATGGTGTCTTGTGGTGAGATCAATGATACCCTTGCATCCATAAAGAAAAAGCTCAAGAGGCCAAAGAGTAGTAGTGTGAAAGCGACTTCTGTGGTCGATCCAGTGGTTATTGTTAAAGAGGAGGAGGTAATAGAGGAATTGCAGAGTGCTGATATTGGTGCTGGGTCGGCTTCTGTGAAATCTGGTAATAAAAGGCCGAGAATTGATTTGGGAGATGAGGAAACGGGAGACAGCTTGGTGGGGGTTTCTGATGAGGCAGGGCTCCAAGACTCTCTCTCAGTTCTTTTTAAGAGACCCCGAAAAGTGAAAAATCAGGGTTCTGATAAACTGGCTGAGGCTAGTTGTAGCAGAATTCTGGTAGAATCTGCTGAAGAATGTCAGCAAATTTCAGTTACTGATCCTGAGCAGGAAACTAAGACAACTAGTATAAAGGATGAAGAAGACGTATTCCCTGAGAATTCAAAAGAGGTGCAGGGATTAGAGGTTGGCTTGAGCCATTGCTCAGCTGGCCTTGCACAATCCACTGTTGACAAGTGCGTTCAAGAGGAAGGTATTTTGGGAGCAAATCTTGTTTCTAAAACAGAAGAGAAAGAAAAGAGTGAAGGATCTCCTGTAAAAGAGCATTTGGAAGAGATTCAGAACATATCTAGGGAAGAAATTTCTCAACCAAATGTTGTTTCAGGGATACATGAAAAAGAAAAGATTGAGGTTTCTTCTGTAAAAGAGTGTTTAGAAGAGATTCCCGAGTTACCTAAGGGGGAAGAGGTTGCTGACATAAATCCTGTATCAGAGGAAAACATTGACTCCACCTGCAGGCCCTGTAATGAGCAGTTGGATACAGGAAATTTTATAATTAATGACAACGCAAGGCTGCCTCCCAATAAAGCATTTGAAATATCAACCAATTCAGAAAATACTCTAGAGATTTCTACCGAGAGGCAAGTACCAGGGACCCCAGATTCTACCCGAGCCGAGGCAGATGACATGTCACCTAATCGTGATGAGGCTATAACAAATGAACCTCCTGTTGTGTTTAATGTAAAGGAAGCAACTGAGCCTATCTGTGAAGATCGTGAGAATCATTCAGTGTTGCTACGTGCAAGAAATGTGAAGAAAAGAAGGCATGATGACATGGCATATGAGGGAGATGCTGACTGGGAGGTAGTGGTGAATGAACAAGGGTTGTTTAACAACTTACCAGTGGATCAGCCTGACCAGTCTTTTAAATCGAGAGACCGAAATTTGCTAATAAAGGAGGAAGAGGCTAATGATGGCTATGTGGCTGCTGTCGCAGCTGGTCTGAAGGCTCGTGCTGTTACGCCTATTGAGAAGCTCAAATTCAAAGAACTGTTGAGGCGCAAGGGTGGCTTTCAGGAATATCTTGAGTGCAGGTTTGTTACCGCTTGCTTTATTATTTGATTTAATGCGTAAATAAATTGTTAAAGGAACCAGTTATGAATTTTGCTGTCTTTTATGGAAGATATAATAAAGAACCTGAAGTCTGGTCAATTTATTGGTTAAGATTTTTAATAGACAAAATTGCTGTCCTTGTTGTTCACTGGTTTTTCCTATACAAATGCATATACGTAGACGTGTATTTAATTATGCAAATCTGTTTAGACATGTGCACACTACTATCCATACAGGTCCCTGTGTTAAATATTTAGTGCAGTAAACATCTATACTTAACCTGCATTATCTTAAGACTGCTGTATCCATATATTTAAAAAAACTGAGATACATAGACAATTTCATATTTGCTGGAAAACTGCAGGGCGAGTGCAATTGAATATATTTGTGATTAAAAAAGGATTCCTTTTGTCAATACAAATGTATTTTTTGATATTTTCTGTACATTAGATTGACTCCAATATACCCAGTAATGCATGCTCTGTCATCCTTGGTTGTAATAATATCAATAATTACTTTAAATAGCACACCTTTCTATGATAGTGATGTGTAGAGTTTGGCTATTATTGGAAACCAAATATGACTTGGTCATCATCAGTGTTGGCCTTTGTTGAGATATATGCTTGTAGTGAGGTCATTGTTCTTTCGCAAGATTTGTTATTGGTATTTAATAAATTTAACTTACTATTGATTTGCATTATTGATAAGATGAATTTGATGCAGTCATCGTTGAATCATGAGCTTTGTTGAGATATTTGCTTGTGGTGAGGTCATTTCTCTTTCGCAAAATCTGTCATCGGTATTTAATAAAGCTACCTATTTGCTTCACTGAATGCAAACTAATCAATGCTCAGATAATTAAATAACAAATTAAGACCTCTGTTTCCCTTTGTGGGTACAAGTGATTTTTGAATTTGCCATATTGGTTATCCTCTCTACTTGCCTCCCATTAATGGTTTTTGTGGTCTTATTTTTTTATTTTTCTTTTTTAATCTCAGGAATATGATATTAAGCCGCTGGAGGAAAGATGTCAGACATATATTGCCGCTTTCCAGCTGTGGTGTATCTGACACTCCTTTGCAAGATGAATCTCCTCGTGAATCACTAATACGTGAAATTTATCTCTTTCTGAATCAAAATGTAACTTCTCTCTCTCTCTCTCTCTTCCTACATGGTTAAGGAGGTGCATGACCTTTTTTATATGCTAAGGCAATTTATTTGATTTTAATTATAAATAGGCCCAAACACCTAAATATCATGGCAATTTTTTACTAATGCTTGTTTTTTTTTTCCAGGGATATATAAATGCTGGCATTGCATCCGAAAAAGAGGCATGTAAGTTCGAGGTCGAACCAGATTTTCCTCATTTTGAAGATATGAAAAAACCCGAGCTGAATGAAAGCAACGGATTTAAACCGACAAGCCCAGAAAATGACCTTGCCTCTGATCCTGGTCAAGCCAACATTCCTGGGAACACAACTCTAGATGGATATGAAATCTCCATCTGTAAAGATAAAGTTGAGCCTTTTGGTACTGAACTACCCTCCTCTAATGAAACAAACCGTAAAACAATTATCATAGTAGGAGCCGGCCCATCCGGCCTGGCCGCTGCACGGCATCTGCACCGTCAGGGATTCTGTGTCACTATTCTTGAGGCACGTGACAGGATAGGCGGACGGGTTCACACAGATCGCACGTCGCTCTCAGTTCCAGTTGATCTCGGTGCCAGCATCATTACTGGAGTGGAAGCTGATGTGGCAACTGAGAGGCAACCAGACCCGTCGTCTCTCATCTGCTCTCAGCTCAGTCTTGAGTTAACTGTGCTAAACAGCGACTGCCCGTTGTATGACCTAGTGACTGGTGAGAAGGTTCCTCCTGAGTTGGATGAGGCTCTGGAATCAGAGTACAACACCCTTCTTGATGAAATGGCGCTTATTGTGGCCCACCATGGTGAGAAGTCAGCTCAACTATCTTTGGAGCACGGGCTTGAATACGGTCTAAGAAAGCATCGTGATTCTGGTTTTGCACCATCTGTCATAGAGTGTGACGGGTTGGATGAAATAGGTAAAAACAGAGATGGAACAGATGTACTTACACCAATGGAGAGGCGAGTTATGAATTGGCATTTTGCACACTTGGAATATGGCTGTGCAACTATGCTGAAGGAGGTATCACTTCCTAACTGGAACCAGGATGATGCCTATGGAGGGTTTGGTGGGGCTCACTGCATGATTAAAGGTGGTTTCAGCACTGTTGTTGAGAACCTGGCTAAGGGGTTAGATGTCCGCTTGAGTCATGTCGTAACCGAAGTGCATTATGAAGAGAAGAAGGTCAAGGTATGTACTTCAAATGGCGGTTCATTTGAGGGAGATGCTGTTTTGGTGACGGTTCCTCTTGGTTGCCTAAAAGCATCATCTATCAAATTCTCTCCTGATTTGCCAGACTGGAAAAAGATGTCCATAGAGCGCCTCGGGTTTGGTGTTCTCAATAAGGTCATTTTGGAGTTCCCCACTGTTTTCTGGGATGAGACTGTTGATTATTTTGGAGCCACAGCCGAGGAGACAGATCTGAGGGGCAGATGCTTCATGTTTTGGAATGTCAAAAAGACATGTGATGCTCCTGTTCTGATAGCACTTGTTGCTGGCAAGGCGGCTGTAGACGGGCAGAATATTAGCCCTGTTGATCATGTGGCGCATGCTATGATGGTGCTCCGAAGGATATTCAGCAAGGTGTCTGTACCAGACCCAATTGGCTCTGTGGTCACTAACTGGGGCTCCGAACCATTTACCCGAGGATCTTATTCATACGTTGCAGTGGGTGCGTCAGGGGAAGATTATGATATCTTAGGAAGACCAGTTGCAAATTGTTTGTTCTTTGCCGGTGAGGCCACCTGCAAGGAACATCCTGATACTGTTGGAGGTGCAATGATTAGTGGTGTACGTGAGGCTGTACGTATAATAGATTTGCTCCAGGTTGGTAGGGACTTTGTGTCCGAAGTCGAAGCCATGGAGAGCGCAAGTAAGACTGCTAACAAACGATCTGATCATGCAAGAAATGAGGTTAGAGACATGTCAAGGAGACTTGAGGCATGTGACCTGTCTAGTGATATGTTGTATCCTTCAGTCAGCAAGGAGGCATTGCTAAGGGAGATGTTCTTTAATGCAAAGACAACCTCTGGGCGATTGCTTCTGGCAAAGGAATTGTTTCAGCTCCCCGTTGATGCCCTCAAATCATTTGCTGGCTCTAAGGAAGGACTGAGCACACTCAACTCCTGGATTCTTGTAAGTTTCAATTTTTGTGTTGTGTCAATATATGAAGTTTAAGCTGCTGATGTGGTTATTTTAATGTCTTGTGCAGGATTCTCTGGGGAAGAACTCAACCCAACTGTTGCGACATTGTGTGCGGTTGCTTGTGCTCGTGTCAATAGATTTGGTGGCTGTTCGCTTGTCTGGTTAGTACTGCTGTATCACTTACTTGATTTTGTTTATTTACCACTTTTTTTAAATTAAATTAACCAAGTAAGTGTTGATTTAGGAATTGGAAGGACAGTGAAAGAGAAAGTATGTGTGCACACCAGCCGAGATATCCGAGCAATAGCAAGCCAACTTGTTAGAGTATGGATAGAGGTATTCCGTAAAGAAAAGGCTAGTAATGGCAGGCTGAGGTTATTGAAAGTCAGGGACAGGGATCCACAAAGTAAGATTTCTAAATCAAACAAAAGACCTGAAGGTAGAGCAATGAGATCAGAAGCAACATTTGATGTCAAATCTGAAGCGAGCTCTCTACGGTCACAAAGAACCGCACATGCTTTAGATTCAGAGGTGAAGCCCATTCCTATTATGTCTGAAGAAGAGGCTGCAGCCTTTGCTGCTGCAGAAGCTGCCCGTGCCGCCGCCATTGCAGCTGCACAGGTATCCATCACCACACAACCCTTTCTAGCCTTTTTTCACACTACTTCTGTACTAATTATTAATTCCCTGGGAATGGTTTGTGCCCATTTGTGTATATAGATAGTATTATGAATCTTTGATTCCTGATTTCAGGCATATGCATCTGCTGAGGCAGAGAAAGCAGCACTCGAGCTCCCTAAAATACCATCCTTCCATAAGTTTGCAAATAGGTTGCAAGCTGAAGAATCTGATCCAAGGCGCCGCCACTTAACTGGAGACCCTGAAATCCACTCTAGGGCTCCTACTTGTCAGAATCTTGATATTCCAAGAATGCCAACCAACAGCAATGCCTGTCCTACAATAAGGGAAGATGCCATAGAGTGTAGCGGAGTACCAGAAAATAGAGTGATCTTTACCAAGGCCTGGGTTGATGTAGACCCAGTAAGAGTTGATGGTGTGAAGGATGCATCGGCAGTTGAAAGGTGGCAGGAGCAGGCCTTTGAAGTTGATACCGATTTCTACAATCGGTTGCATATTCCTGAAAGAGATGTGCCAGGGGAAGCTACAGCAGCGTTGCAGAATGCTGCAAGGCAAGGGCAAGGGCAAGGAGGTAGTGTGGGGTCGCAACCGGCAGATAGCAAGAAGAATTCAGAGGGTCGGTCTCATGGAGTGGAGCAGATTAAGCAGGGTATAATGGAATATGTCGCAACACTGCTCAAGCCACTTTATAAGACCAACAAGCTAGACCGGGACGGTTATAAGGCGGTTATGAAGAAGAGTGTCACTAAGGTAGAACATTATTTTATGTGTTTGTTTGTTTTTTTTGTTTCTGTTGTTTTTGTTTGTGCATTCTGGTGACATGAAGGATTGGGCCACATCCAATGTGGTAAATTTGAGTTTTTCATGTATTGTGAGTTTTTCTTAATTACATTTGGGTCAATTTTCTCTTGAAAATTAACAAGGCTGACTAGGATTGTGGATATTTTTTGTTGTAACAGAAAATATTGAATGCTTGGGTGGGGTCATGACTTGGACCTGACCCCACCTGCCGTCAGGTTAAGACTCGCAATTCATAACCCAGCAACCAACCCCCTAATACTTATTAGAAAGCTCTATCTATTATTTATTTATTTATTATATTATATTATATTAATTGTGTGTCTCCCTCTCTTCCTTTTTGCCAGGTTATGGAGCAATTGTCAGAGGCAGAAAAGGGGATGTCAGCTTTTGAATTTCTCAATTTTAAACGGAAGAACAAGGTATAAACGATGGTTTCAGATAAGCATAAACTAGTCTGAAAGTGAGCTTTTGATAAGAAAAAAAATAGTGATTTTACTTTTCAACTCACATGATAACTAAGGTCATCTCTACTTGATTGCAGATCCGTGATTTAGTTGACAAACTGATTGAGAGGCAAATGCAAGCTAAAAGAGCTGCTGGCTCTTGATGTGCTTGGTGTCAGAAATTGAACTGCATTCAAGCAATCAGATTTTGGAAAAGAATGTGGGTATAATTGGAATACTTACATTCGGCTGCTTAAAAGGAAGGCTGATGATCACCTTTTTATTATTTTGTGAATTAGGAAGTTGTGACTGAATGAGGCATATAGAGAAAATAGCGGTCAATGAATATCTATCTGATGTTAGCTGTTGGTCATTTTAATGCAGTAGCAGAATAGCAGAATTCTTTTCCTTAGATTATTAGACCTGAGACTAGTGTTTATTTTCTGTTGTACAGTTCTCTAAAAGCTAAATTGACATTTCAAAAAGATGCATGATTAATCTATTCTTCTATTTTGGATACCAAAACTCACAACCCTTGTGATCTTTCTGTTGATTAAATGTGATGAGTGAGGCTATGGTACTTTGCAAAGCGCGGATCAGTTCGCTATGGATCCATATCTCCGTTTTAAAGTCTAAACAGTCGATCTAAACCGCTCAACATGATCTCCTTATGGGTATGTACTTAGAGACCAAATTTTATATTTTTTAGAATTTTTTACAATTTTTTAAATAGGTTGAAAATCACTACTTTCGGATGGTTTAAAATATTTAGATCGGTGATTTTCTACCTATCTAAAAAAATAGTAAAAAAAATCTGAAAAATGTAAACTTCTGTCTCCAAGTACATTTTTATATGGACATCATTTTGAAAGGTTCGGATCGAATGTTTGAACTTCTTAAACAGAGATATTGATCCATAGCACAGACCATTTTGCGCTTTGCAAAGTACCGTAGCCTCATTCAAATGTGATTATGATGGTGTGCTGGTCTGTCTAATACCAGCTTAGTATTGAAATGTGCCTGCCAATAATAGTAATTGTTGGAGGTAAGCATGAAATTTAATGCTGATTAGGAATGGTTAAGTGAAGACTCATGAATCAAGACTGGATCCGGTGCAGTTATTCCCTTCATTTGAGGTACGAGTTTCTGGGAGCTGAATGCTTATTTCCTTCTTGTTTATGATTTGCAGGCTTCCTTTATAATTTGCTTATCTTGTTGATGATTGTCTTAATAGTTATGTGGATTTTTTTTATTTGTTTAGAAATAAAAAATTATGCCCCCCCCCCCTTCTCAACCCTCTCCCTCTCTCTCTCTCTCTCTATGGAACAACCTTATTAGGCCAAATCGAAACTGATTAGTATTATCTGAATTACTTTGATTATTTCTTTCTCTAGTACTATTTGTGCTTTTTTTGTCATTGTGTGCATCTAAAGGAGTGTACAGGTTCTTTTCTTTTGTGCAGTTATGACTCACATTGGAGTTCTCCATATTGTATTTCAAGGTTTAATATCTGGACATGTCTGCATTTCCTTATCTCCTATTTACATTTCAAATTTATGCCCAACTTAATGTGCAGGTCATCAATTACATTAATAGACTTATTATAAAAATTTTAATGCTGATTATTGTTGTTGTTGATATTCATCTGCAGGTGAATCTCTTGGTCAGATGGGACTTGCCTTTTTTTTTCTCCTTTTTAACATTGATTTTATTATGTAATAAAGAAACATGATTTCTATTGTAGCCAACATTTTGGAGTTGTGTTTAGTAAGGACTGTGCTGGATCTTACCTGTGTTGTATTGTTTAAATAGTGCCTGCTCTATTATATTTTATGATAATACTGTGTTGTATTGTTCAAATAGTATCAGTCAACAAGTTGATATTTGGCCAGGTTGTATAGTGTGGAAATCTAAGATGACATTCCTTTTTCTTTTTTTTCACTGTTATTAAGCCATAATCGCCAAACCAGTGTGTATCAGGCCAGCTTGTAAATTGTGGAAATCTAAAGAAGTTCCTTGTTTGCAATTTAGTTCAGATGGTAAGTTTGTTAATCAATTCTGATTGTGATCTGGATGTATCAATTGTATGTCTTAATAATTTCATGCTGCTTATCCATACAATGTAATTTCATTTTGCAACCTGAGATAAATTTTGTTACTCAATTCTGGTTGTGATTCAGATGTATCAAATATGTGTTTTAATAATTTCATGTAGCTTCTCCATACGTGATTGTTTATATTATAATAACTTGATGTATGGCAATCTGCAACCTAAGGGAAAGTTCTCTTCTCAGTGCTCAGAAGAAAATAAAAAAGGAGGTGTGCTTGTTTTGTTAAACAAGTATACTTGTATTATCAAACTCTTCTTTATTTCAGTGAAGGAAATTTTTAATTTTGTTTTGTTTTGTTTCATTTTTTTTTTTTGAGGGAAAGATGTAATTACTATTGTACTATATCGATTGCTATGAATCTGATGAACGTGCTGCTTTTATGTTCCATTTGATGTATCTATAGCAGAGAAAGAATCAAAGTAGAGGCAATAACTGAGGGGAGTCCATATCCTCTGAGGTAACAGAATATTTCAGTTTAGATTCGGACCAATTCGGTCCAAGGTGGAATGCACAGGGTCTCTTTAATATTCGTGTGTATTCTGATCAGACAGTCCAGATCTAAACAGAGTATTCTGTTACCTCAGGTGATATGAGCCCAACTGAGGGTACTTGGATTTGGCAAATGTGGTGGAATTGAACTAAGATCAAGGGTTAAACCAGACATTGCTCTGCATATTATGTCTAACTAACTAAATCAATCTTGCCTTTTTTTTTTTCTAATTTAGTTATCGCAGCATCATGAAATAATGCCATAGTTCAGGTTAAAATTGGATTTTAGTTTATATATTTTATTATGTCACTTAACTATTATAAGAGTATAACACACACATGATTATTAGTGTAATGCATATTTAGTTTTTTTATTAAAAAAAATTCAAAATTAATTGAGATATGTATAATATGGTTTTTTTTTATCCAAGTATTTACTTTTTTGACACGTCCCCATTACAGATTTGGAAGGTGAAAAAAGTAGCAAAAGGTGAAACCACCCAATATGCAATGAATCTAACCTATGAGAAATGTGAACAGAGAAAATTCCATCAATGGTCGTCGGTGTGTTGGAGTTTGTGTTCATATTCATATAAATTAAAGCACTATTATTGTTCCAGTTGAAGCATGCACAAGTACCGTGGTAATGTGTTAATATCTCTCTAACAAAATTAAGCATGGAATGCAACCATTCTCTAACGTGACTCTTCTTCAATGCGCATCCGACACCGCAAATCAATTCTCACTCCGACTCCGTGATTCGCTTATTCCATTCATAAGGGGACAGGATAAAAACAACAATTCATTTAAGATAGTTTCAAAGTATATATAATTTCTAAGCTACATCAACAATGGATTTTCTAAACAAATACAAGTAATTTTGGGTATTTTGTTGTACATACAGATTACACAATAACTAAATTTCATTAATTTTGGTATTGCTTGTTGATGTATCAGTACCTAATTTCGGACCGCTGAATTTCAAATCACTTTATGTACGGTAAAATGTACATCAAATTTTCATCATTTTTATAACAAGATATGTGATAATATGATCATGTCTATAATTTTTATTTCAATTTAAGCTTTATCCTAAAGATTGTCAATATTGTCAAAAAAAGTCTGTGTCAAGTGATCGCACCCTCATTTAAAAAAAAAAAAAAAAACATTACTCATAACTATAAGAGATAATTAAAGTTATATATGTATTCCTCATACGAACCGCAAACTTAGCACAATGGTGCGAGCTCCATCTATATACGAGACGCATGTTCAATTCTCAAAAATAGTATCCAAAAGATGTTGGAATATAACAGGGCCCTTTAATAAAAATATATATATATGCACTCATTATTTAGAAAGGGTGGGCGTTAAAATTAAATCAATTTGAAATTTAATTTAACATTCATTCAAAACCTTTTTTTTTCCGATAAAAAAAAAAAAATAATTTGATGGAATGTTAAATGAAGTGTAAGTTGGTTCAAATTCAATGCACCATATTTAATGAGGAAAGGTATATCCGTATTTTTTAAACAATATTGGAATATATGAATGAATAGCTATTAGTTGGATGTAAGTAGTTGCAAGAATTACCCATTAATGCTACATGAGATATATAGTTGCAACATTATACTCCATTCCATTATTAAGCACGTTGATGTCCTGATCCGCCAACCGCAACGATTGAAAGATGAAATTTCAAAATTAATATGACCATCCAATCAAATAAGCTGTCTTATTTTGATTAAACTCTTTTTTATGTGTAGAAGACTAAATTTAGTTAAAAACATACTCGCCACACATATTGCCACACAATACATCACAATTAAATTTGAGCAAAATCGGCAACAATATATTTCTCTCCGTCCATCAATATGTTTCCTTATTTTTCCTACTCAGCACCATTATATTTCTCCATGAAATATATTTCCTTATTTCTTCTTTTAGCATATATTTCTCTGTCTTCTATTTCCTTGTTTTCTTAATTCTCATTGTTTATTTCTATACAAGATTCCCACGGCAGAATCGAAAAATCTGAATATATTTTTCAATTTTGTTTCTATACAACCCCTCCCTGACCCGAGAAAATCGAGTTCACATTTACTTGGGTATGCATCTATGTT
>JAJGRW010000846.1:78552-133925 GCA_025461045.1 Carex parvula
ACTTCAAATCGCCTCTTTCCTGCAGGGTTCTTTGACACTTTTGCCCTTTCGCCATAAGGAACCCGAACCCTAGCCGATGCTTTGACTGCCACCTCTGCAGCTGGTTTTGGAACAGCCACACTCCGATTTGCATCCAAGAAATTCCTTACCTATACAGGCACAATTTATACATGAGATAAACAATTAAAAATCAGTAGAATATCAAACCCACTTATCCTCAAATTTTCAAATGGCGACCAAATCGTTTGGCTTATTTGGAAAAGAGTACTAAAAAATTCACTAGAAGCTGCTCGCAGGTTGATAATTAACACTAGATATTAGCTTATAACATGATTCCCTTGAACCTTACAATTAAAGCCAGTGATTAATTGTAATTTTAAAAGTATAGATTAATTCCATTAAAAAAGAAGGCATGTATCCCATAATCCCAAGAAGTTGGGGCTTGGTTGCAAACATCAGAAATAACAGCTTTCACAAATTTGAACAAACATTGCATCCCATTTGCAAATAAAAAAAGTGCAATTAGCCAATAAATACATGACATCACTGATAAACCAATTATTACCTCCTCAGCTTTCTCTTCACTGATCCTGCCTTTCGTCAATAGCACACTCAACACATCAGAGAGCTTCACAATGGCATACAATTGAATTCCATTTTTGGCCAAATTCTCCCTCCCGCCTTGCTCCCTATCGATTACAACAATTGCATCTCCCACCTCCAACCCCAGCTCCCTCAGTGGCCCAGCCGTCTCCAAGACAGAGGCCCCGCTCGTCACCAAATCCTCTATGATCAGCACCTTCTCCCCCTTCTTGTACTTACCTTCGATCAATTTCCCGGTTCCGTACGACTTCACCTCCTTGCGCCGCATCAGCATGGGGATGGTTTTGGCGGTGGAGAAGACAGAGGCGATGGGGAGAGCAGTGTAGGGCACCGATCCGGGCGAACTGGAAGTGGTCTTGGCAAGCGACAAAATGGAGAACGGAAGGAGGTGGGTTAGGAGGCGTGGTGACAGACGCGAGCGGGACGTCGAGAGCGCTAGAGAGGAGGAGCGGGAGAGAAGGGTGGAGAGGCTCCTTCGAAATGCCGCCGCCATAGAAGGGAGAGAGAGAGATCAGAGGCGTATGTCTTAGTGTGAGCGAATCCTCATCCCTGAGATGGTTGATACGTGTAGAAGTCTGAACCGTTCAAAATGGTTGATACGGGTACGGGCACGGGTTACCGGGTGCGGGTACACCCGTGGCGGGTGCGGGCAGACGGGCAGCGGGCACGGGTACGGCGGGTACGGGTACACCCGGGTTTGTTTCCAAAAACAGCCACCCTGCCCGTTTGAGACCCGTACCCGTGTACCCGGATATACCCGGACACGGGTACGGGTACCCCGGGCATCGGGCACGGGCGGACCGGGTTCGGGCAACCCGTTAAGGGCACTGTCAAACCTCTAGGTGTAAGCAGGTGAAAAGAAAGGTAATTTGTTTTTAATTTTTAACTACGGACAGGTGGCCAACTATTGAATGCATCCCAATTCCCAACGACAAGCCTATTCACCATCACCTACTGCCTTCAATTCCACCCCACGGAAATAAATCTGCTGTTGTTCCAAACGAATAACATGAACCCATTTTTTCAACCCCAACCGTTGATCTATGTCAAGATTCGTGCATAATTTCGACAGTATAATTGCCAGCAGACAGAGGTTTCTCCGTAACAGAAAATATTAGAAGCATGCACAAGCACAACGGCACGTGACCCCACAATCATTGCACCTTTTCATTCTGTTTCAGGCACTTTTCTTCTTTGCCCGGTGCCCCTCGAGAATATTGAATTAGTGAAGTCCTAATCAAATTAGTTGTACCCCGTTGGTTGTATTTGTAATACTAATTAAAAATTTTCAAATTGGGAGTTCAAACATAATAAGTGAGCTACCAACCAAATTCATTCGTTTAAACGAAGCAGCCACCTGCACCTACTGCCTACTGCCTACTTCTCCTTTTCTGTAACTACTATTACTTTACTACTCTGGAGTCTTGTCACAACCGCAATCGCAATGTCCCCGGTGGTGCCACCAATCCCATTCCCACCCGCATTGTTTCTCCGCGCGCTATGAAAACCTCCTGCTGCCGCCATCTCCTTCTCCTTCTCCCTCTCCTTCTGCTCCTTACGGCGACGCTGCAAGTGGAGGCGGCGACGTTCGCAGAAAAGCAGATTCTCCTCGACTTTAAATCCAACATCACCTCAGATCCAACGGGCGCTCTTTCTTCCTGGACCTCCTCCAACGATCCTTGCCACAACTTCGCTGGAGTCTATTGCGATCCCTTCGGCTCTGTTCAAAGGATCGTCATTCATCAAGCAGCTCTGCACGGAGTTCTCTCCCCTTCTTTGTCGTCTCTTCCATTCCTCCAATCTCTCTCTCTATTTGGAAACAGCCTCACAGGTCAAATCCCAGCCTCCTACGCTTCTCTCTCCCTCACTCTCCACAAGCTCAATCTCAGTACAAATGCGCTCTCCGGCGAAGTTCCCTCTTTTCTCGGCCAATTTATCAGCCTCCGCCTCCTCGACCTCTCTTACAACAGCTTCACTGGTCAGATACCAGAGGAGTTGTTTCAGAATTGTGTCAAGACCCGGTATGTGTCATTTTCTCACAATCTTCTCACTGGACCGGTGCCTCATTCGATTGGCAACTGCACCAATCTAGCCGGTTTTGACTTCTCCTTCAATAACCTTACAGGCCAATTCCCACCGCAGATCTGTGAACCGCCAGCTATCAATTATGTTTCTCTTAGGAGCAATTCTCTATCTGGAACTGTGGCTGATAAGATATCTAATTGTGCAAGTTTAGATCTTTTTGACATTGGAAGCAACCTTTTTTCTGGGTTTGTGCCGTTCAATCTAGTGAGCCTTGTGAATATAACCTATTTCAATGTTTCTTGGAATAAGTTTAATGGCCAAATTCCAGAGATTAGCTCATGTGGAAATAGATTGGGTTACTTTGATGTTTCCGGAAATACCCTTGCTGGTGCAATTCCAGCAGGCATTGCGAACTGTGGTGCATTGCGTTTCTTGGATTTAGGATCCAATAACCTCTCTGACACAATCCCTAATACAATTGGTGGTTTGAAATCTCTCTCTGTTCTTCGGCTGAGTGAAAATGCTGAGATTACGGGACAAATTCCAGCTGAGCTAGGTGGGATTGATCTGCTTCAAGTCCTTGATTTGGGAAATCTAGATCTTTCTGGTGATATTCCGGGGACCATTAGCCAATGCCGATTCCTCCTTGAGTTGTGAGTTGCTTTACAAACTAATAACATAGATTATTATTTTAGATGCCAAGAATACTATGTATCATGAGTCAATGAAATGTTTTAGTTTTGTTACTCTTTCACTTTCAGGGATTTATCAGGCAATCAATTGCAAGGAGAGATTCCGAGTAGTCTATACAACATGACGTACCTCAAAATCCTTGATCTCCACAGCAACCAATTAAATGGCTCAATTCCACCCACAATTGGCAATCTCACTAATCTCGAAGCGTTGGACCTCTCATACAATTCACTCGTGGGGCCCATCCCTCCATCACTGAGTAGCCTAAAGAATGCGACCTATTTTAATGTATCATATAACAACCTCTCTGGAGAAATTCCTCACCCGGGAATACTTCAGAGTTTCAGTGCATCAGCATTTATGCAGAACCCTTTACTTTGTGGGGCCCCATTGAATAACAACTGCCTGGGGAGAAGAGCTCGAAGGCTTAGCGTGTCAGTTATTATAGTGATAGTTGCAGTGGCATTAATTCTTGTTGGAGTATGCATAGTTTGTGCCATGAATATAAGTGCATACAAAAAAAGAGGTGGTGGGAAGGTATTACAAGGAAAAGTAGAAGAAGCACAAGAAGAAGAAGAAGAGATAATAGCATCAGAAAGCACGCAACCACCGCCTTCAGTACCAGCTTCTGGGGTTATTATTGGGAAATTGGTGCTTTTCAGCAAGAGTCTTCCATCCCGGTACGAGGACTGGGAGGCTGGTACAAGGGCATTGTTAGATAAAGATTGTGTGATAGGATTTGGGTCAATTGGTACAGTTTACAAAGCTAGTTTTGAGAGTGGAATTTCTATTGCGGTCAAGAAATTAGACACCTTAGGTCAGATTCGGACTCAAGATGAGTTTGAGCAGGAGATGGGCCGGCTTGGTGGGCTAAGCCACCCCAATCTGGTATCGTTCCAGGGTTACTACTGGTCTAGTAACATGCACTTGATTCTCTCTGAATTTGTTCAAAATGAGAGTCTCTATGACCACCTCCATGGAACCCTTTACTCAGGTAACACTGGTGGTGGGGCCCCCAATGAGCTATTTTGGGACAGGCGGTATAAAATAGCACTTGGTACAGCGCGTGCTATTTCTTATCTACACCATGACTGTAAGCCTCAGGTATTGCATCTCAACATTAAATCCACAAATATATTACTAGATGAAGGCTACGAGGCTAAGTTATCTGATTATGGTTTGGGCAAGTTGTTACCTATTCTTGGAAGTTTTGAATTGGCAAAATTTCATACAGCAGTTGGTTATGTGGCACCTGAACTGGCGTCTCAGAGCTTGAGGTTTAGTGACAAGTGTGATGTGTATAGTTTTGGGGTCATATTGTTAGAGATTGTAACAGGTCGAAAACCAGTTGATAGTCCTGGCACTGCTAAAGTTGTGGTATTACGGGATTATGTGAGAGAGGTTTTGGAAGAAGGGATTGCATCAAATTGCTTTGATAGAAGGTTAAGAGGCTTTGTAGAAGCTGAGTTGATTCAAGTTCTTAAACTGGGTTTAGTTTGTACTTCTGAGGTGCCAGCTAGACGGCCGAGCATGGCTGAGGTGGTGCAGTTCTTGGAGTCTATTCGAACCAATTCCTGATCTGATTTATTTAAACAGAAAAAAAGTCAACTTACATTCTTTATTTTTTCTTTACTTTTTCCTCAATTCATTACATAATTATTCTTTGTTTTTGTAATAAGAACATACTCTCGAGTGTTAATTTTGTGGGCTGTTGGTGTTCTTGTTCAGATAATTTCAATTTAAAGGAGTCATATCTTTGTGTAGATAGTGAGGGTAGGTATTGAGATATTCTTTAATGGATATATTAGTATATGCTACTAGGAATAGTTGAGCTAGAACATTTTTGATCTAGGAGCAGCTTTATCTAACCCACAAAATATCTCTTATATATTTTCCAATGCCCTCTTCTCAGCCATTAACCCATATACTTGTAACAAACAATACAGCAAAAAAAAATTGGAAACAGATATGGAAATTATAGATGTCAATCAACCGAAACGAGTCAGGCAACAAATTTCAGTTCCGTTCATTTGGGAATCAAAACCTGGCACTCCCAAAAGGGATTGGATTTCCAAACCTGTTTCTTTGATATCATATCCACCTCCATCTCCATCTCCATCCAAGCTTGTAGTGAGTGTACCATTCCAATGGGAAGAAGAACCCGGCAAGCCATTGACCCAATCCTCTTGCTCCTGGAATCCTTTTTTGGCTGGTGATGATGATTACTCCATCGGCTTTGACCTAGATAACTTCAACAATCCATTTGTTTCCAGGCCTACAGTTCCCGACATTCTATTCACAGAAGAGAAAGATGAACCTTTGTTCAAGCAAAGTATGAATGGAGAAAAAGACTCAAACTGGCAAGAAAAATTGGATTCCTTGTCAGAAAGTGAAGAATACAGCAGCAGTTCAGAGAGCTCGATAACTACTCAGAATGAGGCAAGCAATAATGGTTTCGATATGGAGTTACTATTTGCTCTCTCTTCTCCTGAAGTAAGTTTTCTTGGAAATCTCTTCGAGAAAAATGGGGATGATAAACGAGGGCCTACGGGTAGAAGGGAATTGACCCTCGGTGAACTCATAATGCTCAGCCGAAAATTGAGCTACCGAAACGAGCCAGAAAATGTGCACAAGAAAAACCCATCAAAGGTATTTTTTCATCTCCTAGTAATTAAACAGTGTTTACCAAAGATGATAAGAACCTACTGGTTACTGGTATATGAAGTTGACCATACCAATACAAAGGATGTTATCGTTACTCCTGAGTCGTTACAAGAACAGTTTATCGATGCTTTCAGGACTAGTCACATTTGATCTGAAAGTTTATTTAAGTTCACTCCATTTTCACTTTAGAGACTCCTTTATGAAGAAATTAATTAATAGAATATATTATTTTGGCCAGAATTATTCACAAAAAATGCTCATGCTCCATAAATCGCATTTATCAAACTAGATTATATATAGACTAATTTAGTGGGCATGCTCTATCCAATTATATACAACTAGTTGAGCAAGCTTTAATTTAAAGTGAACAGCTTTACAGAATTTCATTTTTATTAGTTGATAATTATTTTTGCTTAGATATTGTCGTTTTTGGTTTAGCAGGAACTAATGAAGAAGATTCGAGTCACATGCTTTTAGTTGAGATGTTTGATCAACTACAATCAATCCTGGCAAGGCTGCCTTTTATATTAGTTCAAGAAATGATTCTCTGTTTTGTTGAAGAACTTTAAAAAAAAAAGAACATGGCTATCCTACTACGGTTGGCCAACTCCTGCTTAATTTATATTAAGAGTTCAGAGTTCCTATATATGTGTGTGTGTCGTCAGTGCATGTGCAAAACTTTGTCAACATCAATCGACCAAATCCTTATAGTTCGGAGAACACATTTATTTGTCCTTTTCTTTACAAGTGAAGATTTTTTTACAACAAAAATTTAATTTAACAATCTCAATAGCGACAAGTGAATAATTTATAATGACTATGGTACTATGTACAGCGCATATTGATTTGATCTTCATGTGAATATATAATTATAAACTAAATTTAATATTTTTTTTTAAATTTGTTTACTATTTTTTAGATGATTAGAAAATCACTTGATTTGAAAATTCTAGATCACAAAAAAATAGTGATTTTCTATCCATCTAAAAAAATAGTAAAAAACTCAGAAAAAATGTAAAATTTAGGTTACAAGTACATATTCATATAGAGACCATATTGAACGGTTTGGATCGACTGTTAGAATTTTAAAATAAAAATATTGATCCGTAGTACGGACTAATCTGCGCTATACATAGTACCATAGCCTCAATTATTTATATTTGCAAATTGAACAAATAAAAATATTGATCTGTAGTACAGACTAATCCGCTCTATACATCATGAATTCTATCTACATGAAAATGACGAAGGTTGATATATGTTTCGTTGTTTATCAAACGATTTAAAATTTTGTAACGATCTATATTTAACAATATGTCTAAATTTTTTTTTTTAAGTTGTATTGTTTCTCTTATTTCGAAATTGTTCAAAATTATCAAATTAAGATGTTGTTAATAATCTTCCTTTTTTTATTTCTTGGATGGTAAAATAATCAAAATGATAAAAATGAAAGATGTTAAAGAATCCAAGTTAGTGCAAAAAGGAATTCGTCGTATATGAAATTAGAAATATCATGTGTTAGTTCAAGCATCAACACGAAAACTAATTAATGTGCATTGTACAATTTTTTCGCGCGCAAAATTTGATGCACCTAAAATTTGTACGTGATATAAAAGGTTCACATTTTCGAAAAAATCGTTCAACACGTTTTTTTTATCCCTTTCGCACATGCATTAGCGTATTTTTTTTTTTAAATATACCAAACTATACAATTTTAAATTTGTATGGGTCATCTTAAAATTCCTGCAAGAAATTAGCATAAATCTTTGTCACATAATTTTGTCTGACTTACGAGTAAAATTATCTTTCTTTCCCGCTTGAAAAAAAAAACTAGCGCTATATTTAATCGAATAAGGTACATATAACAAGTAAAAATTGTATTTTTTTCATCATTTTTTAAAAAGTATTTATACTTAATAATTAAAATGTTAATAGTTAATCTGAATATTTTATAATCATTAGAAAAATAAAATGCTCAATACTTTATATATAAACTGTAAATACTTACATTTTCAGATATAAAGTCACCCATGAAGTATAAGTAGATATAAAATATAATAAATATGAGCGTAAAATAGTTTTCATACAGAAAAATATACATTTGTGTTTTCCCTTGCAAGCTAGGTAGCGTTGCTTAGAAGCTATGTTGCATGGATACGGGTACGGGTATCGTATCGGATACGATACGGATACGGCGATACGGCAATTTTTAAAAATTTAGGATACGATACGGCTATTATATATATTATTTTTATTATTTTAACTATATTATTAATTCAACACTTGTATTATACGACAGTTTAAAAATTAATTAAACACCATTTTTTATACATCCCAAGTATAATCCAAAAGCTACAATTGTGAAAAATAAGTAGCAAATCGGACCTAGAGAATTTGAAATCTTTCAACAGAATTAGAAATAGAGACTTCAACTTCTGAATCAAACCGACCTGGCCTTCTTAGAGCCGGATCAATCGCATCCACTCTGTTAAGCAAAGCAATTAGCAAATAAAGAAGTAATATAATGACAATGACACAAAATTAGTTAATGAATGACTAGTTACAATTTGTACAATCTTTGCATGCTCTCTGCACCAAAGCATTGCTTAATTCTAGTTCTCTATTTAGTTAAAAAATGCTGCCCTTCTACCAGCTAATATCGTACCAGTATTCATCACTATATGCCCACGAGTACCCTTCTACCAGAATATATAAAACCAGTTACTACTGGTACCGTACCAGCATACAACCTAGCTATTATAATCCAAGTAGCACACATAAATTACAAACCTATTACAAATTGCGGTGCCCTTCCACTGGGATATCTAATTTGCCAAAGTTTGAGGTCTCTAGCTAAATCAGCTGCATGGGAGAAACAGATTTGTACAAGCTCAGAGTATGTTTTAGTCCCTTGGATCTCTTTGTGCTCAAATTACATCTATAGTTTGCGATTCAATTGAAGTGCAAGTATCCCCAAGCATACCAGGAACCAGCTTCAATAAATGATTGTCATTGTTGTTCAATCATACTGGGTTTATTTGGGTTAGAGAAAAGCTTATCAGGTCGGAGAGAGGAGATATCGGATTGAAAAGGCATTTACCTGGAAGAGGAGATAGACAGCAGAGGAGAGACGGCGGAGAGGCGAGCGAAGCGGAGACGGCGGAGCGGAGGAGACGGCGGGGCGGAGAGGCGAGCGGAGCGGAGGAGACAGGGGGGCGGAGAGGCGAGCGGAGACGGCGGAGAGGTGAGCGGAGACTGCCGTCGTGTCGCGTCCAGAGAGAGCCGTCGCTAGTTTTCATTTTAATTATTTTACTTTGAGCGGAGCGGAGGAGAAGAAACGCGAAACCTAAATTCAAGCGTATCCCGCCCGTATCTCGCTAAGACAGACGTATCCGTGAGTTTCAAAGCCGTATCGATGACCGTATCAACTGATTAATGATACGCCACGTAAGCCGTAGCTGGCGTATCGGATGCGTATCGGTAGCCGATACGTATCCGATACGGGTACGAAGCCCAATCTGACGTATCGGAGTAACATAGCTTAGAAGTAAAAAGGGGAAAAAAAGAACGCTAGAAGGAGGGCTTGAACCTCCGACCTTGTGGTTAACAGCCACACGCTCTAACCAACTGAGCTATTCCAGCAATTGTGTTCTCCACGTTGTTTTATTTTATAAAACACCTTGTAACATGTTCATGCAGATTCAGTAACCGTGAGCCGTGAGAGCAGATGGAAAAGAAAATAACAGTGTTACCTTTCTGTTCCTTTTTCTTTCCACTAGGCCTTATAAAATGGAAAAAAAAATATGAAGTCCAATATATTTAGTTATTTACTGTTATAATTAGCCTAACTACTTGAGGTACTTATTGTCGAGAAAAAGTATACTAATAATAATTATTATTATTACTATCATTGTATCGGGTTCAGGGTTCACATTCTCTTTTTTCTTAAAATAGGGATTGTTCTGTTGGGATTAGGTGTGAAAACGGATCGGATATAGTGGTAAAATTATATATGTACTTTTATTTTTCTGATATTTAATTAAAATATACAAATATTATTAAAAAAATATCAAATTTTATAATATTTATCTAATTATAATAAAGAATAATATAATTTTTCAATAACATATATGAAACTATGTGGTATATATCTACTATCAAAATGAAAAGATGTTTGCTATAAGCCTACAACAGAATTTGCACTTGCAATCAACCACGGATCCAAGAAAGTATTGGAGTAGGCAAGTGTCTACTCCTGAATTTGAATTTTTATTTTCGATCCAGTACTAATTGTTCAGTGTGTCTACCCCTGCCCTGAGTTAGTCTGATTCTTGAACCGATTCCTTTTGTGCTTTGGTCGATTTTGCGTATTTTGTTTTTTTATGACTGCGATGCTCTATTTCGTAAATAGAATGAAGGAGAAGAAGAGAACA
Source organism: Carex parvula (assembly GCA_025461045.1). Classification (NCBI taxonomy): domain Eukaryota; kingdom Viridiplantae; phylum Streptophyta; class Magnoliopsida; order Poales; family Cyperaceae; genus Carex; species Carex parvula. Next base: position 88,971 of record JAJGRW010000846.1, read on the forward strand.
AGAAATGTCTGATGGTGGGACTTATGGACTTCTATTACAATTCTAAGGAAATTGGCTAGCCGAACTTTTTGAACATTTTATTATTCAATACATATATTTCGGTTAAATTTTTTATTTAAGTTTTAACTTCAATTTACTAATTTGCTAAACAACTATAAATAGTTCACATAGTAATTAACTAGTCTTTAACGTCATATTAACTAATTTAATTAGCATAAATAATAAGTTTCTAACTAGTTTAAATAGTATAAATACGACTATCTATAACTATAAATAGCTTAAAACTATGCTCTATGGATTATTTAAATAGATTGTATAGTAGCTATATATTAATAAAGTTGAATTAATTGAAACCGATTTATATATGTGTTTACATTTTAAATTTATAATTTTTTTATTTAATTTAGTATAAAGTCAAGTGGTAAAAAAAGATGTACAAGTTAATTTTAATGTATTTAATTTTTTTATCAGTTGACTTTATACTAAATTAAATAAAAAATGTATAAATTTGACATGTAAATGCACCACTTGTAAAGTAGATCGGTTTAATGGTTTAAATTTGTTGTTTGAAGCCAATCTAATATAAATTTTGAAGTTAAAACTCACAAAGAAATTGGTGAGCTTAAAAGACCATCCTAGTAGAACTAGGGGGCTATTATGAACAATTATTGATGCAGTTATTAATAACTTGTTTATAGTAACTATTAATGAGTCCGGCTACTATAACACTAGTGTCATTTCAAACAAAATAACACCACATCTTAAACCATTTGATCTACTTCAATATTCGTGCAAGACACTAGTGTCATTCCAGCACTATCTTGTACACGAATATTAAAGTAGATCCAATAATTTAAGATGTGGTGTTATTTAGTTTGGAATGACACTAGTGTTATAGTAGCCGGACTCACTATTAATAAATGCCTCATTTGTAGGGATGTTAATTCTTGCCGTGACTAGTTATATCATAACTCAAAGCCAGTGTTGTGATTAAGTCAAGTTTTCAAAAGATGTTTTGTGTCATAATCAAAATCACAAGAAATACTATAGCCATAGTATGTTAGTTACACCGTGATCAACTCAAGTTCTAATCAAAATTGATATAATTAGGAGAACAGCTTGGGTCCGATGCCCATCGGACTCAAATTTGGGTCCGATGGGTTTAGGGACCGTCCGATCCACTTGTGTGCATAAATTTTAAAGCAGACACGAAAGTTACGGGTGCGAATCTTAAAGCAAATCAGACAGTCATCGAACCCATCGAACTCACTTTGAGTCCGATGGGCATCGGACCCAAATTGGTTCCTATAATTAGTTATGCTTGGTCATGTTTAGTTAAGTTTGGTTATTTTTTAAAATTTTAAGTTTGTTTAAAGACTACAAAATCAGAAAAGTTTTACGTGCAAAAACAACTAATCCTAATTAAAAACAAATTCCACTGCTGATTACGTCAAAAGTTACTCTAAACCCACTAAAATTTTGTATACAGATATGCCAAATTCTGATGCTAACTAAAATCTAATGAAAGTCACTTGCACAGTTTTTAGTGCACCTTTATTCTTCCAAACTTTCTTAAGTTGTTTTTAGGTACTATTTACTCATTTGCGTAAGATATACACTTCACTGTTACCAAGCTTTGCCAGCTTTGATTACCAGCTTTAATGCACTCAACCACAACATAAAATATGAATCAATAATCTGCTAAACATTATTAATTTACATAAACAACTAGTATCAAAATGAAAAGATGTTTGCTATAAGCCTACAACAGAATTTGCACTTGCGATTGTCATCCTATATACAGATCAATCAATGTAACAAGAGAGAGAGAGAGAGAGTATTGTAGTGTAAAACAAGAGCTCCAGAGAGAGAAAATAGAACAAATGGCAAAATCTTCTATTTTCTTTGCTATTGGGTATAAAATCTGCATAGCATAACTAGCAGTAGTTGAGATGTCACAAGGATCTGTTGTTGTTGTAAGCCTCAAGTATTACAGCCTTCTCCTGTAATTCACAGTTCATTGAAATTTCAAGGTGAGCCTTTACTTGGTTGGGAGTTTGGCATTGCAAACTTAAAATCTCTGGGAAAACTCTCAGTCATGAGCAATTTTTGAAGCAAACTCCCGCTGAGAGAACAAAATAAAAACAACTTTGTCTCATTTGAACTTCATTGCTCAACTTGTTATAAATCTAGCTATCCACTGCTTCTTATGTATGTGTAATCAGTCAGACATTTCAAAAACTTCCAAACAAGGATGGAAGTACCAGCAAAAAAAAAAAAAAACAATTACTGCTGGATTAACAATTTTTGAAACAAATGCCCCTTGATAGATTACTGATAAAAAATTGTAGTTCAAAACGGTTATAGATATAAAGAAGAAATACCTCATTCTGTGTGGTACTCTCTGGAGGGAACCACCGCATGAGAATTCCAAGGTGCATCACAGCTGGTATCAATTTGAAAATTAAAGGAGTTGTTACCTGCACAATGCACAAAATGTTAAATTTAAAATACTAAAAATACCAAAAGTCATGGACTATCAAAATCATGACAAACATGAAAGAGTTTTTACCAAGCTAAGAGCCGTGGTCCCAAGCAGCAAAAGATACATTCTTCCCTACAGAGAAAAGTTATTATAGGTAAACGATTAAATGAATGATCAAGGAGCACATTAGATATTGTTAAGGCCACATATAAGCAACAAAAATGTTTATCAGATAGTGAGAAGATAACAGAAAGAAATGTGCAGGAGATGAGAGATAATCACCTCAACAAGGTTAAGATGTGAAGCACGACTTAAGAGTACAAACGCAAACTCACCGATTTGCGCTAAAGATAATCCTACCTGAAGCGCGGAATAAAATAATAAGACTCATCTGACCTTGATATTAATAAACGAAAGTTTGTTTGTAATGGGTATTATACTCACAACAAAAGCCGTTCTGATGTTGTAATTGAACACCTTAACGACTATGGTAATGACAACTGTCTTGATTATAATAACAAGAATGACAGAAGCAAGTAGTATGTCGACATGGATCCATAGGAACTTCACATGTATCAGCATCCCAATGCTAGCAAGAAATAGTGCTGCAAACAAGTTTCTTATTGCCTCCACCTTCATTTAAGAACAAAAAAAATTCAAATATCAACAAATGAGAGCAAAGAATTTAAGATGAGAGTTGCAAGAAAAGAGGAAATCACCTACCTGCTCCATAGTATGTTGAGCGAAGTCAGTGGTGGATATCATAACACCAGCAACAAAAGAACCCAGCTCTAAACTCAAACCTAGCACATCACTGCACTAACCAGCACAAAAGGTGGTACAGTAAAAGTAGATCAGATGCTGCAATAACTCTTTATTTTTTCTTTTTTAATATATATTTCTGAGAGAAATTTTGATGAAGGATTCAGATACTATAATCGTTTTATTACACTTATGTCATCACTTATGGTTTGTATATTGGAGATTTATATACTGAGCAGGTACTAACCCAGGCAAGTAACAAGCAGAATGCAACGGCACCTAACTGATACAGTTCATTTGTCTGAAAAAAAAATATAAATATAATCAATAATGATAACTCTTGATGAATAGAGAAGTGGCATATAGTAAGAAAACTTAGGCATATCATTTTTCTTTTTCTTTTATTTTTTGTAAATCTCAAATCTAGGCATATAATCAAAGAGTCAATCCTGATCCTAGTCAAATGGTGCACAAAGAAACACAAAAGCTGTATTACTCACTTGTGATGATAAATGGGTCATGAGCTTCAAAAATCGAGGAACAAAGGACCATGACAGAAAAGTTGTGACAGCTATAAAACCAGAAAGCACCAATAGCCTGTATTTGAGACAACCGTGCTTCCATTACATAATAATGTATAAATGGTCAACAATGTTGTATAAGTTCGTAAATTTAGAATGCAGGTTCTAAAATCATATATATTTCTTACAACTTTCCCATAGAGATTATTCCTCCTAAAACACCACTGTTGCCGCCCAATACTGGAAGTAGAGCAAATAATAAGCCAACTGCACAATCCTGCAGAAATAAAAAAGATGCAAATTCACCTTACTTACTGAAAAGAACAAAAAAAAAAAGGGGGGGGGGGGGGGGGGGGGGTGCAGTTTGGGTTGGCCAACAAAGCTGCAAACCAAGTATTGTAATTAGCTAGTTATCTACTAGGTTTTCTTTTTTAAAATAACAACTTTATAACTCCTAAAAAATTCCAAACCTGAAGAATCAGTGTGCCAATAGTAACTTGACCATGAAGCACATTTGTGTTTCCCTTCTCTCCCAAAAATTTACAAACCTGAAAAGGTAAAGGAATTAAATGCTATGTTACTTTCTGAAAAAGAAATGAATCTAAATTCATTCTACTTCACAACAGGTACTCAAACCATTACCACTGCAGTTGAAGACATAGACAAGAAAGAGCCTACAAATACGCCTTCAGACAATTTACCACCACACATCTACATGAAATAACATTTGTACATCACCATGTGATTTTAATAAAAAAGTACAACTTTGATCAATATAACATGAACTAATGTACCATGGCAGTTACTCCACACAGGAACATGAAAAGAACAATCTGAAGTAGACCTCCAAAGATGGCAACTGCACCAACCAGTTTCAACTATATATAACAAAGACTGAGATAAGTACTGGTTCAAAGAATTAGATACAAAATTTATAACAATCACATTTAATACACAAGGGTACCTTTGTCAAAGAAAACTCAAGACCTAGGGCAAAGAGAAGAAATACCACACCAAATTGCGCAACTGTCTCAACCTGAAAGTGGCCAAGCACTAAGTTAATGCTTGGAAGAGCATAGATAAGCAAACTACCATACAGCGGCAGTCATAACTAAAATGGCAAGATATTTATTTTTGTTTGTTTGTATGTTTAAGTTCAATCAAAGATGATTTACGAACTGTATTGCTTGAATAATTTTCAGTTTTGCATAGCTTAAAGAGAGCCAACTACCTGCACCATTTCACTAATGAAGTTCAAGCCACCTGGCCCCATCAGAGACCCCGCAAGAAGATAACCAACAATAACCTTGCAAAATGTAAGAAATTCAAATAAATTATTAAAATAACTTTAATTTCCAAAAAGGAAAATGCACGAATTTATGCATATCCAATTATGCAGTACAGATAATATAATTACTTACAGGTTGTCCCATGCATGAAAAAAGAATGCCGCCAATTGTTGCAGAAACAATTACAACAACCAAATCTGAAATTAACCTGTATTCGTAACTTGTCTCAGTCCAGTTTGATAGAATTTGATAAATAAAAAGAATGGAAAGGGGAGAAAAAAAAATGGAAAGTACTAGTCAAAGAAATACCTTAAATCTACTTGAAGGACAGGGAACTTAGATTTACGATTGGACATCACATATTCATTATCCTACAGAACATGCTAAATTATATTAACTTTTTAAGTAATTTAATTTTCGTTTTTTTTTATCCAAAAAAAAATATAAGCTAACACTTTATGATTTTCAGCGAGTCGATAAAAACAAAGCATCAACTTTTTGCATGAATATTCGTAAAAATTACCTTACTGTCAAGCAAAGTTGTCCCGTCATCAGAACCATCATTTTCCGAACCAAAAACATCACCGAATTGGAAAGATTTAGTAGTACTGTATTTTAATAACAAACAAAACATCAAAGTGGTTAACATGCTATTTTATGCCATAAATATTGTTCTAGTTGACATGGATTTACAACACCAACTTACTTGCCCTGATGGGATTCATTTTTCTTCTTGTCATGTGTAATAATTGCTACAGTCTCCAAAACAGCCTGTACAGTAGCATTTGATGATTACAACAACCAATTTGGTGTCATTGTTTTAATTCAAATGTAGAAAATTGAATTATGTTAGTCATGAGCATAGCGTGTAATTATTAGAATGAGAAACATGTTGTTTCACGTAATGAAACGTATTATAATAGAGAAAGTATTTCAGAGAACAAAAGTTTTGCTTGTCAGTAACCTTTCAAACATGCTAAAGTACAGAAAATTTGAGCTTTGCAATTGGACCTTGAGATGTTTGTAGCTCAGATGGGTATGAACTGAATATAGACTAGTTTCTATTTTATTCTAGAAAGAATTTACAAAGCAATAGGAAAACACGGAGGAAAGTCACCTACTTGATTATCTGCAATGCTATTATTGAAGCTATTCTTGTCTGGAGCTGCAAAGGGAAATAGTGACATGTAAGAATCAGAAAAAAAGTATCTATAACACCTTTGAACTCTGCATGAGCAATTTTATCAACTTAAATGTATTAGAATAAGCAAAGTTCGTTTCTAATTAGTCCTTCTATTGTCGTATTTCCTATTTGCAATTACAAGTGCTAGCTAATTTTGCACATTGCTAACTAAAATAGTATCTTTTTATATTGCTGAACCAGTAGTGATATAAATATGATAAAATCAAGTAATCAACCATAACAAGGTTATTTGAACAAATTATCGTCCTTTCTATATTGCTGAACTATGAAATTGTGGTACTTAAAACATGCACTGTTATTTCCTCGAAAAGGAAGAGAAATCTCAACTCGATTTTAAGTATAAATTAATAAGCTGAAGTGAAAAGAAAAAGAAATAAATTAAAAAATGAAAAATCTTACTTTCAGGGGCATCGTTATCAGAAAACTCCTTCTCCAGCACACGATCGAATATATCAGCGATGCTATCTTCTCCAGAGGTAGTGTTTTTGGATCCATTGACGAGATTCCCGTAAAACTTTTCTCTCGTCTCCTTATCGGGTCTACCTTTGACCTCTCCCAAGGAGCTCCAGATCAGCAAAACACACAGCAGCGATGCTATCTTCTCCATCGGATAAGGCGGAGCAGTTAGAGGCGGAGATCCGCAAAATGCATCGGTTGGCGCAGTTAGAGAGAACCAAGGAATAATATAATTCTGTTTGTAAGAGTAGCCGACGTTTTCTTCGTCGCCATCGGTAGGTGTACCGTTGTGATCGGACTTTCCGACCCGACCCGACCCGGTATTCTTAGGAATTCACATCACCCCCGGTACCGTAATAGCAAATCTTTTACAATTACTTGATCTGGACCGTTCTTTTTAACTTGGCACGAATCTCAAAGCCCAATAATACTGCCCCCTCTGTCAGCCCGAATCCCAAACCAACTGGGAGTTAATCTCAAACCGTAAAGTGTTGGGAATCTTTTACGGTACCGGGAGGATATGGATCCATATTCTTAGTCCCCTCGTAAAGAATTCATATCACCTCAAGTAACTCGATTTTTCAGTTTAGATCCGGACCGTCCGATTTATTTTGGCACGAATATTAAGGAAGTTCCGTGCATTCCAGGAGTAAGAATTTGAGTAACTTCAGAGGAGCCGGACTCGTAAAAGAGTCCCCTAGCCAACAAATGAGGGGTCTGAGTCGACTACTCTAGATGCACCAGGAGTAGCAACGTTCGACAAAGGACGTCTGATAATTTGTTGAACAACTAGGGTTTCTAAATTTATTTTATTTTAGACTGTAGTACCCCGTGTTCATATAATGATTTATTACTATTGTCTCTATTTAGAAATGTTATCATACAGTGAATTACTGATGGGTGGGCCCCAAAGATCCTTATAGCAAGAATTGGGTTGGAAATCGACTCCATACAACCTTTTCTCACAAGTATTGCTAGCGACAATCTCTAGATCCGTACTTGCTACTACGCACGATTTTACTAATTTACTTGGTGCTTTATCGGGTGAACACGGTTCTTAGCATTAAACGAGAACTGTGTGCTTTATTGAGTTTCTCCGAGATGAGATTATCCCATTTTTTTACTGGTCTTTATTAAGTGTAATTGAACACCGTTTATGCCGATATTTTTATTAAAACCCCAAAAAAAAAACAAATTATCAAATCTGCTCCCACTCCAAAGTTATAATTATTTCTACCCTAACCGTCCGTGGGCTGGGCGGTCCACTTTTCCCACCAGACCGCCCAGCCACTGGGCGGTCCACTACCATGAGCTGACCGCCCAGCAGCTGGGCGGTCCGCTAGTGTTTTTTTTTTTTTTTTTTAAAGATTAGATTAGAGACAATATGAATATCAAGATGCTGAATTCTTAACGCTAAAAGTTCGAATTTTTTTTGTAAATATTAGTTAGATTACTTCTGTGAAACATATTTATACTAAAATACGCTAAATTACTTGGAATTATGTTAAATTACGTTGAGTTACACTATATTAAGTTAAATTACACTAAATCACATTACATTACACTAAAATACGGTAAATTACATATGAATAGGGACGATATCTTCACTGAAAAGGCGAAAAACGACGACGAAACTTCAAACGGTCATAAAACGGCGCTCGAGTGTCCGATTTCAGCAAATGAGCACTTTTCGGAAAGCTTGAGAAAATTCGCATTGAGTAGGCATCTTAATAAAGACAGTTTTTTTACTCAATACGCTAAATTACGATTGGTCACGGTTTTTTTTGGTAGGCATCTTCCATCGGGTATCGCAGGGACCAATCGTGATGAGAAAGACATGGTAGGTGTAACTAACCGATGATTCCATTGACCAGAAACTTCACACCAAATTCTGAATATTCCTAGCGAATAAGTCTCTTTAATATTATTAATGGTTTCTTCTTGTGCCTTCTCTTCTCTGTCGTTGACTCGCTCATTTCTTTTCAATATTTTCAACTGATATTTTCTTTACTTGTGTCCTTATGCGGTCTCAGTATGCATGGTTCCATGTATCACAACCGCTCAGTTGTCCCAGGTACAGTTCAAGAAATATGGGACTACTCCTGGGAAATGGTTCGAAATAGAGGTGCAATGTCAAAGAAAGAATGGGTAGTTAGATTTGCTTGTGTGTCTTGGTTAGTGTGGAAGCATAGAAACAATGTTGTCTTCAATAACAAGCTGCTGGATGCACTGCTGATAGCAACACGTTGTGTAGAGGAGATGGAATTATGGCTCAGATGATGCTGAAAGTTTGAAAGAGGGATGGCCGCCAGGAGCACTCTGCACTGGGGGCGAAGGAGACAATTTGTTATTTCCTTTTTACAATTGTAGCTTTTTTATTTTTCACATTCTTATTTTCATTTTAAAAGTCTACACAGTTGATTTGAACCGCTCAACGTAATCCCGATATTAAAATGTGCCTGGAGACAAAATTTTATATATTTTTGGAAATTTTTAATATTTTTTAGGGAAAATTGTTAAAATGCCACTACAAAACCTTCAAATCTTCAAAATGCCACTCCAAAATCAGAAATTATCATAATGCCATTCCAAACTTCTTCAAATTGTAAAAATGCCACTCCAAATAATTAATGACTAAAATACCCTCCCTTCTTCTCCTCCTCTTCTTCTCCCGAAATTTTTGTGCTTTGAGATTCGTGCAGAAAGGATTTGACCAGTCCGAGAATGCAGGGGTCAGTATTTTGTGCTTTGAGATTCGTGCAGATATTGGGGGTCAGGATTTGACCAGTCCGAGAATGCAGGGGGTCAGGATTTGACCAGGCCAAGCTTTGCCAGTATGCTCAAGTCGTCAGCCTTCAAGCTCAAATCCTTCAATTTGACTTCAAAGCCTCGAATTGAGTTCATAGTCGTATCCCTTGCCCAAAAACAAGTTTAACCAAGAAGAAATTATTCAAAACGATGAAATAAACAACCCAATTTCAGCTGGTACCGATATTTGACCGGTACCAAGAACTGTCGTCTCTAGTAATCATCGGAAGGGATAATGAGGTGCAGTGAACTCCCCTTTGCAAGACGATCATTATGGTGCTATCCCCTGATCCAATCACGGCCAATGTCACGCTGAAGAAGGAGGGCCCACCTTATCGGATTTGGAGTTCATACTCCAATAGCCCCGCATGGAATATAAAGGAGACTGCACGAATTTTAAAGAAGATGCACAACTCTTGATGCACCGTTTAAATTCCCTTGAAAACAGAGCTTGGTACCGAATATCTGCACGAATCTCAAAGCACAAAATACTGACCCCTGCATTCTCGGACTGGTCAAATCCTTTCTGCACGAATCTCAAAGCACAAAAATTTCGGGAGAAGAAGAGGAGGAGAAGAAGGGAGGGTATTTTAGTCATTAATTATTTGGAGTGGCATTTTTACAATTTGAAGAAGTTTGGAATGGCATTATGATAATTTCTGATTTTGGAGTGGCATTTTGAAGATTTGAAGGTTTTGTAGTGGCATTTTAACAATTCTCCCTATTTTTTATATAGGTACAAAAATTAATGAAAATTTGCTTGCACATTAGGATTTGCTCCACTAATATCAGATTTTCGGGTAGCACATTTATAGGGATGAAACTACTCTTGGAGTAATTTATTTTGAGGCCCGAGATGGAGCTAAATAACCTTAATACAAGCTTTAAAGTTATCAAAGTTTGAACATCGATCGGCCCCCGCAATTTGAAACTGAGAAAGTGAGCTTTCTTTTCTCTGTTTTGTTTTGAACATCGGCACATTTATTAGTTTCTGTAGCCCAAAATGAAAACCCAGTAATGCCATATAATAGTAAGATAATGCAAGTTAAATTAAAATATGGACATTATAATTTTTATATAAGATTTGGATTGCCAGGATGAGAACCCAGTAATGCCATATAGCAACTATTAGAGGCTGCTCTGGTACTCGAATGTGATATCCAAAATCATGTCCATACCAGATTCTTACAGAACAGGTTCAAAACTTTCAGAAAGGTAGTACTGTACTACTGTAGCACTCTTAGAGCAATGGAAACTCTCTTATCTGTGGTAATTCCCCGAATTATACCTCAAATATAATAAAATAATGTACCAGGTAAAATACGACCACAAATTTATTTTCATTAATAATTCATAAAGTAGAGAATGTGAAATTGTGAACCGTTGATGTTACGACACTGATACCAAGACGTGAGTATTTAGGTGTTATTATCCCCAGAATATATCATCTTATCCCAAAATTCTCCAAACATCTACATAACCTTTGTATATATATATATATATATTTTTTTTTTCCTTTGTTCCTTTTTACTTTACATTCTGGTAGGGTGGTTCTGTAAAAAGCAAATCATGGAGGCTGGAAGCAGACCGCCTTCTAATAAAATCTGGCGACAAAATCACTCGACACATTTACTGGCAAAGTAGAAAAATATTTATGCATAGGGGAATCGCCTACATCCCAAGAGGAGTACTGGCTTGTGGCATTAGAAGCCCTATTATCTTCTCTTGTTACACCTTCTCATGTTAGAAGTCCAAAACAGACAGGGTAAAAGGTTGTATTATGATTTACTGGGGAATAATAGTTTCAAAGGTAAGGAATTGATGAACGATTAATTGCTTTGTGAAACAAGTGATTCAGCACCTCATATTGTGCTTGGTGAAACTGATACTGAGTCTGATAAATTGCTAATTTGTTCATTTATTTATTTCAAAACAAAAATTTTGACTTGCTGGTTGATGCATTCGTCTGTAACCTGAGAAGTGTTAATTTTTCCTTTTTTCTGTAATAATGTGATGCTTTCAGGAGAGTTAACCCATAAATGAAACTGAGATAGGGCTAAACATCAAATACACATCTGCATCTCGTTGACGTGGGTCAAAATTCAAAAGAAAAACTAAGAAATAACCCACTAAACTAGAAGAAATTAAGTAAAACTCAAATAGTTGATGTAATCAGTCCTCTTAGTGCTCTTCTAAATGAGTACCTAAACTGAATTGAAGAAATAACCCATAAAATTAACTAGAAGCGAAAACTAAGATGCGTTCACCAAGACGGTTCTTGGAGCACTCTGCCACATTACCTCTTATTCTCCTATATACAAGGTGCCCTTAAACAAAATTTAATGAGAAGCACTAAACTAAGACAGATAACCACTACAACAAGTAGACATTTGTAACCAACTCAAGCTACGCGTCCGCTCATATTTTTTGAAGAGATCTTACAAGATTCGTATAATTCTGAAATGAATGGAGAAAATAAGGAGAAAATGTATTCATGCCAGGTTCTATTTGTCTTCAGTTTCTCAATATACAATGCCTTCCAAGTTATGTATTACTTGTATCCTTCTTTCTAGATATTCTCAATGTATATATATATATGTGCCTATGAGTAGTGCGAAATCTTGAGATTGGAAGGACTGAAAAAAAAAATTGTCATAGTTTTATTTTCTGAGGAAACTAATAGACTAATAGTATTAAATAGTGTAAAAAATAGAATTTTTATAAGGTAAAAATTAATGAAAATTTCAATTTATAGAAGGTAATTCTCTTTCTCTATGCCTTTCTCCGTCTCTGCCTATGAGAGGAATATGAAGTTACATATTCATATGTTGATTGTACTTTTGAGAAACAATAATTCCAATAATAGGTTAAATACTTCTCATTTCAATTTGGTCCGAAAATTGGAGTAAAATTTAATGTTCACTATTGTTTTGGTAAGCAAATTGTATTCTTTAATAAATCAGAATAAGTACAATTTCAAACGAAAGATGAGCAAAACCAAATAATACGTACCCAAAATTACTGAGAAATTAACAGAACTACATATCCTGCTAAACCACCAAAATCTATCAAGTCATCTACAATAGACATCTGATCGAACCTAACTCTGTTACTATAAAATTAGTACTATATAAATTTATGCAAAGAATTTTTTAAAGAAAAACCCTTAAGCTTAAAATATCAGTTATCTGTCCAAAAACTAGCTAGCCAAATGCATATATGCATTAACCCTCTCTTGCAGTAAATTTACTTGCTTGAATTTCACTTACAGGTGAACCCGTCCAATGTTTCCTCTTGTGACCGCCAAGAGCCTGTCCCGACGGATAAGAGACCCCACAAACCTCGCACCGGTGGTCCCTACTTATCAGCCTCTTCAAGTACTTCACTTCCTTTTCAATTTTACCTAAATTTACCATCGTGTCCTGCTTCCCGTGGCTTGCTTTGTGGCCACCGAGTGCATGATACGAAGGAAATGCCTTGCCACATATAACACATGCAAACTTATTGCCACACACGAACTGAGAAATCCAGGTGTCACCCAACGGCTGAGATTCTTCCATCACAGTCTTCTCCTTTTCCCTGTCATCACAATTTTTGCCACTGGACAAGTCGATGAGAATGCAAGCTGCCACAAATTGAGGGCTTGTAGTGGTTATGACTGGCTTCTGGCCCCGCTTGGCAGTCACAAGCCAGCCAGATTCAAGCACATCATGCTTGCTTCGGTTATCAGCTCTGGTGGCTGATTTGCAACACCTCATGTGTCCCCACAACGCCTTTTTAGACCTGAAATTTCTTTTACAAACGTTGCAAGATACTAAGTCTGACTCTGATTCAAGCGGACAAGTTGTAGGCTCTTCTTTTACCTCCCAATTTTCATAATTTTTTTGTTGTTGTTGCTTCCGATGGATCATGTATTGGTAATGTACATTATCCATTGTGATGACATGGGAGAAGGTTGCCAGCTGTCAGAGTCTCAGAGATGAAACCCTAGCTTGCTTTTTATTGGGTCTCACTCAACTGTCAATGGAAAAAGAGAGTAAAAAAATTAAATTGTTTAAATTTGAGGCAGAGAAGATCTACAGAGAATGAAAATAGAACTGAGCTTTGAAAATAGAAAAAATCTTAAATACTCAAAAGAAAAACTAAATTATAAACCTCCGTAATCTTTTTTCTTTTCTTTTTGGGGTTTACTTAACTAGAGTAAAAAGGCTGAGAGATACATTCAAAATTCCCAATAAATTTGATATCCATATGCTGGCGCCTGTCAAATAAGAGGGTTTAGCACTTGAAAAGAAGTTAAAAATCAGCAAGAAGGTGAAAAGTCGCATTGAAAACAACCTCAATTTCAGCAGAGAAGTCTCTTTGTTTCGGAGGTGCGATTGTGCGAACGAGCCTGGATGGTAAGAAGAGAAACAGAGAGAGTGTAATGCTAGGTATTTGGGAAACTGTGGGAAGATATAGAAAGAGATGAAACAGTTTTGGTATGTATAGAGTGTGTGCATAGAGAGAGAGAGAGAGTTTCCACAGCCGCTCCGAAACGTTTAGAAGAAGAACGAGAGAGAGCGCTATGTTTTGTGGAGGCGCGCTCACAATAAAACAGAGCATTGAAATTCATGTTGTCTATCTGTGTAGACAGATGTGTGGCAAGTAGAAACAAGAAAGAAAAAAAAACGTGCTATGAAAGTTACCGCACCAAAGTGAGTACAAAATACACTTACAACTTACAAGGAAACTCTCCATATAGAGAATTGAAGAATTAATTAATTTATTTCCATAATTGATTTTGCTTAATTACCTCTTCACTTATCTGGGAATCCTCTTAAGTAAACATGATATATCACAATTTGGAGGGTAAACAAGACAGATTCAAATAGACATTGTTAACATCATATTAAATATCCACATTTTGTTAAACAGATATGAATAAATATGTCGATATATATATATTAAACATATGTTATACTTTAAAATATAAAATGCACTTAAACGTATACATATGTGAAATAAAAAATTAATAAATAGGATTCTATGTTAATAATTAACAATGCAACTGACAAATAATATAACCAAGAGATACTTAAGAAAAATTAAAACAATTTAAATAAAAAAATTGATAACAAATATTTATATATTATGAGGAGGGTTCAAATGCCTCCATTTTTTGTGCCTTCATCATGCCTTCATTTTTTAAAACTTTAATAACTCAAAGTTTAAAACTTAAACGTCAAAATAAAACCGTTAGATGCGATCTATATTATTTTCTCTCTGTGCTCATAAAAAATTATCACATTTCAATTTTGATTTTATGTGAATCAATAAGTTGAAAAATCAACGTCTAGAAATTATCCACATTTGTATACATTTTTACAAGCTCAAGATGACAATCAAAACAAAGTTGAAATGCCATAATTTTTTACACGTGCATAGATAAAATGATGTAGTTCATATATCCAACGGTTTTATTTTGAATCTTAAGTTTAACAATTTTGAGTTATTAAAGTTTTAAAGAATGAAGGCATGACAGAGACACAAAAAAGGAGACATTTGAACCCTCCTCATATATTATTTAATATTCATAATAACAATGTGTATGTAAAATATTAGAGTATTTACAAAATACAAACCGTAAGATTTTAGATGCACCAATACAAATTTTGGTAATTCGAACACTTCTGAATTTCTGATATCTACATGTTTACAAATATATATTTTTTTTTTGCATATACAAATACAAATGAAACATATATTAATATCCATCTCGTTTTTTTTTTTTGAAAAAAAGGCAAAGACTGCCCGTTTCATATATTGAAACTGATAAACTTAGTGGACTAAAAAGGTTCAGCCCAGCATACCAAAAAGTAACCCAAAATAGCTAACGCAGAGCATCAACCGTACTAGTAAAGTATAGCAACATGCATCTAGATACATACCACAAGTAAATAACCATCTGGAAAAGAAATGCACAAGAAAAATAAGCTAAACAGAATAAAGTGCACGAAGGCACTATCACAGTAGCCCACCAGAGGGACTTAGATTTCAACTTCAGCTTCACCTTGATCGCTAATCACCCAATCCAACATCAATGCATCTTCAGAGTCAATGACTTGGAGTGGAATCACATCTAACTCAGCAGGCAACCAAATATGCGTAGCAGCCTGCACCTCTTGGGGCTATCCATCTCGTTTATACTCTTACTCGGACCAAGTATTTGCGAACAACTCTTTGGTCTTCTTCTCAGCAAACAATACCCCTGTATTCTCAAATATTCACCAAACATGTGCTCCCAAAATTATAAACTAGAAGGAAAGATGTTGTATGGTGCTTAGCCGAAATTTTTATTTATACCTATAATCTAAAAAAAAATAAACTAAAATACCTTGATTTTTGAAGATTTTCAAAACTACCCAGGCCGCCAAGTCAATTTGCAGCCCAAAAAACGGAGGGCCGCTAAATGAATCTGCGGACCCTGATTAATCAAAAGCAAACATCAAATTCGTTTGGCTGTATAATATTTGTTTAATAATTTTTAGAAATAGAAAGAACACAATAATTTATATATTTACTAGAAGTGACTTTTGAACCGGGATTAATAATTCAAATACAAAGTATTTTATATTTTTCCAGTAACACATCAAGAAATAGTTAAAAAAAAAAACCGGGAAAAATCTTGTCTGAAAAATATTTCGGAGTCCTTCTAGTAATCTAAATTATAAGTATTTTATCTATTTTATTTAATTTTCTTTCTAACATATTTAAATTATTAATTATTTTTCTATTTCTGAAAATTATTGAACAATTATATTTCCCTTTGATCCAAAATAATCAAATTTTGAGGTTTGATGTTGTTGTGTTGGGTCCGCAGATTCATTTGGCGGCCCTCTGTTTTTGGAGCAGCATATTGGCTTGGCGGCCTGATTGTTTTTAAAATTCTCTCAAAATCATGGTTTTTTGGTTTATAATTTGAAATATGGTATAAATAAAAATTTCGAGGTGCTTAGTTATGCATGATAGACAATATATATACTTAGCAGAATAGTCTCTAATAATTAATATAAAATAAAAATATATAATCACTCCATGCAGCGTTAATAATTTTGTTAATGAATAAAAAAATAATTCGTACAAATAAACTACAAGAATTTTGCATGTATAATTAGCGCGAAATGAGGTGAAGTTATTGAATTGCGCAAGAAATTAAGTAATTATATGTTTTGACAAAAAAATTGCTTAATAAAAGTTAAAAGTCGGTTTGAAACTTTGAATAGAACCGTGCTAATAGTAAAAAAAATGTAAATACCATGCTAGTAGTAAAATAATATCCATAGCATATTCCCTGCCACTAAATTCAATTGCTTGGCAAGCAAGTTTACCAATTATATGTCATTAATTGCAATTACTTGTATATAATTAAAGATTTCGAATCATCTGCCGAATCCCATATTATTTTCAGATATATTTACAAATTCATCACAATCTAAACAAAATCTTCATTTCTTAATCATAGACGCACAATGTACCTCACAATGCAATATATCTTTAATGTTTAAAAAGAAATATTTGTGCCAAAATTTTCTAAATGTAAAACAATTCTCTATAGTTTTTATATCATTATAAAAATTTATGTTTTATCATTAGATCATTGTTTTTTTAAAGCGAAATTCAAGGAATAATCCTAATTTTATTAAAAGAAGAAATTTCAAAAAAATTCTGTAAAAATGTTGTGTTTCTGTACTATACACCAACAGGTAGAATTGTTCACAAAAGCACTTGTTAGCTCCAAGCATGACTATCTACTTGGCAAACTGTGACTACATAATATATAATCTCCAATTTGAGGAGTTTTAATTTCATATATGAGTTTGATAGCATAAGGTCTTATGTTCTATTACCTCAAAATTTTATCATATAAATTTTAAATGATAAATTCAAACTGTTAAAACCGATGTTCTTGTTATTAATGCGTTTACATATCAAATTTTATAAATTTTGAGACAATAGCACGAAGGTCTTATGCTATCCATAGCACCTAAGCCAAACTCTTCATACATTATTATCAATTAATTAAAAAGATTTCGGAGAATCTGCATAATCAATTTAAGAATTTGGAGAATTATTTGTGTATGATGGAATCAAAAAGATGAAATCTTTGCCGAATGAATAAAGCGGTCATCTCACATTATAAATACCTTAATTTCCAATAGGTTGTGACGTCAGCGATGAACAGTGCCTCCCTCTCTATCTGCTGTCCGATCATTCATCAATGCATCAGATCAGTTCACCATTACCTCATCTACCGTCATCTACAATTACACAGTTCACACTCCTCTCCGTCTGCCGCGATTTTGCCCAAACGCATCAACGGCTCGCCTTGCACCGCTCGCGTTCTAGCCTGTGGGGGCAGCTGTCAGCTTCCTGCTGCCCCCGCGATCGCCACGTAGCCGTTCCCCGCAACGTGTCCCACTCCCCGCTGTCGGCGCCTTCTCTTCTGCGGTTTTCGTCGGTATTTTCTTCTATTGAGATTACCGATTTCACACTTTCCCTCATTCCTGCTGCTCATTTCCCTCTGTCGCTGTGTTCTGAACAGCGGCTAAGCTTCTCGCTGTGGTTTAACCTCTGCGCCTTCTAGCTACGATTCGTCCCGCTCATATGGTATGATTCCTTTCAAGTTCAGTAATTTCTACTATCACTTTAATATTCATAGTCGGCTGTTAAAAAGTTTGGCCACCAATTAGCCCCTCTGAGAAGGGAATTTCCCACAGCAACGATATTCAACAAGTTTTGACCATGGTTGGTACATATTTTGTACTTAGGTCCCTACAACTTGAACTCAGTCAATTCATTCAACCAAAAAATTAAAAGGTGATTGTACCAGTGTTCATAAATTTGAGAATTTTCAGTAGCGATTGAACAAGGTATCACAAATAAATAAGGCCCCGGGACTGGTACCGGATTCGGGTTCAAATTCAACGAAATTTCCATTGTGTACAGTGAGCAAGAATCAAGTCGGTCGGCATAGGCAGCATCATCTAAGAGCAAAGGAGCAAAATTCCAGCACCGGGGAGGCTAACCAAGTTAGCAAAATTCCTCCCCCTCGATTCCCGCTGCATCCCTGTTCTCCCTTGCGTCTCCCTGAGCTCCCCCTTCGTCTATCCTCCACAGCAGCTACGCCCTCCACTGTGGTCGACCCTGCCCGCCTCGGCCACCTTGGGTTCCTTCCGCTGGTATGGTCTGTTTAAAGTTTAGTAATTTTCACACCTAATTTACAAATTGGCAACAAAAAACGACACCTTAAGTAAAATTACCAGTCGGCACAGTTCTAAACTTTTCTGATTTCACCGTTTACCTCCTTCTTTCCCCGCCGTCTTGGTTTTCCTGCACCACATTCGAAGCTCGGTTTTGCAGGGGTCGGGCACTGCCATCTTCTCAGCCTCGCGCATCGTACTCAAGCTCAGGTGCGCAAATTTTATTCCTCTTCCCCAATTTCATGCCCTAATCATTACAAAATTCTGATGCCATAGATTACACTTTGTAGAAGTCATTCTGATCTACTAAGGGGTTCACACAATTGGCTCAAACTATAGTATATTGTTGTGTGTAAAAAAAAGGAAAATTTTAGGCTCCAGATTGGAAAATATGAGCCAAGAGAGGGCACAATATGAGCTGTGAAACCCAAAAAAAAAAATATGAGCTGCTTGGTGTAGTGCTCACTTTCTTCATCTCATCAGAATTGCATTCGACGCATGCAGTCCACTCATTCGAATAATTTCCAATACATGCAGTGATCAACAACCAAGGTGGGTTGCACAGGAAGCATCACTAAGGAATGTAGGATAAACGCCCCAGGTAAGGTCAAAATCTTCCATAATTGTGCATCCACTGTTTTTATAATTCCATTTGTACATTGACCATGCTGGTACTGTGTATCCACTGTTTTTGGTTTCTTCATTTACTATCTTCCCTTCACTTTATTTGAACAACTACTTACACCTACAATTTCTGGTGGCCATTTGTACATTGAAAATGCTGCACATGCGCACTAGCTGAGCCTCATAAACATACCTGTTCCTTATAGCTACAGGCCGTCAAATGTCCCCAAAATGTACACTCAGCTAGAGTATAACCTGATAAACATCACTGCACCTGTTTTTCCATTTGTAGGAACTTTTAAAGGGTTTCGAACGATTTTTTAAATCTCAGTTAGCAGAAAAAAAAAAACTGCACTGCTTTTATGCTGGCATATGAATTGCCCTTAACAAATTGGTTAACCAAAAATAGCTTTCGACTTCTAGAATTTTTGAAACTTTTTGGGAATGTTGTATGTGAGATTACCATCATTTCCATATAAAAAAATAAAATTTCCATGTAGCCAATCGGTCAGAAATTTTTTCCAAAGTCTGACTGACCAAAAGGGCAAAACTGCACTGTGCAATATGCTGGTACATATTTGTTGATGGTGGTTATGCAATTAACTCTCACTTAGTATACATGGTAAATGGATGGAAGTCCTGGGCTATAGAGTTATAGAAGAAGCGATCTTACATGCAAGTGGTACAACTGATATTGTAGCATGGGCTTTTGGCCTGGGATTAGAGAGGCTTCCCATGTTTTCGTTTTACGTTCCTCGCATTCGTCTTTCTTGGTCAACATATGAGCGTTTTACCTCACAAGTACAATTTCCAACTTGAATTCTTACTGTTCTGATATGTCAGTATTATTTGAGAACACGATCTTAGGTTTCCATTGCAAATTATGCATACTACCTTTGCATACAAACAACACTTTCTATAATGTACTTGCAACTACCATGCAAAATTAATTTAAATTGTCTAATGCTGAGGCTGCATGCAAGTGAGACTGTCTACTGCTGAAGCTGAGATAACTGATGTACAGGCACAAAATAGATGCTTCAGAGAGGTACACCTGATAAATGTGTAAAATTCCAAACATCTAAACAGAGATTCAACATGCCCCAGGGCTATAAGAAATTATTGCTTCCTAATGACTGTCGAATCTTGGAGAAGACGGATCAAACACCAATCAGTCACAAATTTTAGTGTTCATGCTCTTATTAGCTTGGGTAAGTTCTTCCAATGGGTCCTTATATAATTAATCTTTCTACAATTTAGTGATATTAAATGTAAAGCACCAATGGTTGGCATTAGATGATGTTTTCTTTCAAAAAATTTATGGTTCTTCAACTTATTTTCTGCTCATCTGCCATCTTTTTCTTTTTTACGTATGTTTCTTAGCATTGTTTGTGGTGGGCTTTACTACACCTGAATGGGCTAATGACAGTTTCTTTTGGATTAACTGAAGTTCTTTTGTTCTGGGAAAAGATATAATCTTCTTTTAATCATTGGTCTGAATTCTACTTGGAGAGTCAGGAGCTAAACTCAAGATGTGAGTTACTTCAGAGGATGCAAAGAGTTTGATTATTAGAGTCACTGGCAAGAAACACCATGTTCTCATTTTGTTCCCTTCACATTTGTAGGTCAGAAGTTTTAGGCACAGAATTTTGATTTAACTGAAGTAGCAAAAGGGGCCAAGCTATGAGGAGCATCCCGGATTATTGGTGTCAATGTGAAACCAGAACAAATTTCAGCTGAATAAACCTAACAGAATTTTTCTCTGATTCAATTTAGTAATTCTTAAATAAGCTGAATTTTGTAATTTAATTTTTCATTTTTTATTTCTAGCTGCAAAATTTTGGTTGCACGGGGAGTTTGTGAATCCAAAAGACCATTCCAGGCCGGTGTAGCAGATTGGATTGCTGGAATAGTAATTTTAATTCTAATTTGCGCTGTCAAAAATTTTAGGTTCTCGCCGAGATGACTAAAGGCGGGTTCGATCAGGCCGTAGAGTAAACTGGAAACATAAATTCCATGAATCAAGCTTTTTAATCTGTTAAGAATGCCGTAGTTCACCTTTCCATTCCTGTCAGAACACTCACAAATTTTCTTATTTGAAGAAATCAATATGGAAACGATGGAGCAGCCATTGATGCTGCTAGGATGTACAAGTTATTCAGAGAGGAACACGAAAGCAACATATATTTCGTTTTGCAAATGAAGAATTGTTTTATGGTACATACTAAGTAGGTAAACTTCAGCATGTTCTAACTATAGACACGACCGCAGCAGCCAAGTGGAAGGAGCCAGATATTTGGATGAGGAAGATTCGACAATTTCAATCAGCCAATTATTTTCCTTCTCCTCCAATTTCATCTGATATTGCGAAATAGTTCCATTGCGAAATTATTTTGACGGATCGCCATGGTTGCTAAATGCAAGAAGGCTACAGATACCAACATGGGAAAACTTCAAGGAACAGTTGAAGCATTTCTCATTTTGAACTAATTCAAAAAAGAAAGATATGCTGGTCAGTCAATACTATCACCGTCAAACATCAAAATTGCATTTCCTTTTGTACATTGATTGGGACTTTCTAATGTTTCCACAGTACTGAAGTTATATTTTGGGCAGATGCTTACTGCTTTCGTAATTATTCTTTTTTCCTCGGATGAAATACACTTCATAATGCCCAAATAAAATGGAATAATGTATCCTCCCAGGTACCAACCTCAAACAAATTACAAACGGACGGCCCAGATCAACCCAGCAGGGCCGACGTGTAGAATTTCCTTTTTTTGGGATTCGTACCAATTTAGAAAAACTAATTCACATCACCCATTTGTAATTTGCTTGAGTCAA
The DNA here is from genome assembly GCA_025461045.1 of Carex parvula. Lineage (NCBI taxonomy): Eukaryota > Viridiplantae > Streptophyta > Magnoliopsida > Poales > Cyperaceae > Carex > Carex parvula. The sequence continues at coordinate 111,206 of JAJGRW010000846.1, forward strand.
TCACGCCAAAGAAAACTTGATTGCGGCGGAGCCGCAACAGACGCACCTAGTGTAAAACTAAATTTCGAATTCCATCTGAAGTGGGCCGGGCCGGGCATGAGAAAGATGTGTTTCTCATGGAAGCGGGGGCGTTCCGATGCCCATCGGACCAAGTCTAGTTCGATGGGTATTTCCACCGTCTGATCTTGCGTAGTGATTTGTGCCTATCAGTTTGATCTTCATTTGATGGAGCGGCCCCGTTAAACTAAAATATAGTCGTCAGTGAAGGATCCGTCTCTCTTTAATAGGATTGAGATCTGCTGCGATCCGAATATTGAACACAGTAACCCTGCAATCTCTGCTTTTTTAAATCCAGCCGTCCAACTTTTTAGTGCACGCATCTCAAAACAGCTAGTTTTTCTGTGCACGTATCTCGAAACAATTCGACAACTGAATTTGAAAAAGTAGAGATTGTAGGGTACTGTTCACAGTACCCGGATCGCAGCAGATTCTCACCCCTCTTTAATAATATAGCTTTGTTCTCATTCTCTCTCCGTAGCCACTTCCATTCTCCCAAATCCCAATTGAACGAACCCCGTCTCTCCCTCCTTTTCCAATCTCTCTCACTCTAATTTCAATATACGAGCTAGAACAATAAGGGTAGCCTTAATCTAGAACAATAAGGGTAGCTTTAGTCTCTCATTTTCAACTCCATCTCGTCTTTGATTTTTAGTAAGGTCTCATTAATTTATTTTTCAATAAAAATCTCGAAGTCTGAATCAAGGCCATCGATATATTATTTTTCTTGATATCTGGGTAGAGACATTTTTTTCCGTTTTTTGTTTCTCCATCTCAGTTACTTTGACTCTTTCTCTTTCACCATTGGTATTGAGATTGAGAATCAACTTTTTTACTGTGTGCATCTTTTTGAATTGTCAAGAGAATGAAGAAAAAAACATTGATGGAGAAGATTAATTTTGAGCATAGCAAAACAAAAAAGTAACAATAATAGATAATGGATTTAGAGCCATGTAGCTAGCTAACGAAGCTAATGGGTTCATTAACTTTAATTGATATTTCTCTTCTCCTATTCTAAACTCATATGAAATTATACAGTGTTAATTTCATATAGAATAAAATATTGTATAGATGGAATGAAAATGTAACAATAATACTTCAATGTCAGCATCAGGCCAACTTTTTGCATTTGATGGCTTCTTTGTTGTTGGACTCAGAATTATAATAGTAATCACTACATTACAAACTGAAGTGTTTATTACAACAACAAAAATAACTGTTACATATAACAAAAAACAATACCCAAAATATTCTCGACGAATCTTTTTTTTTTTTTTTGAGGTTAAGATGGCAATTGCACCTTACAAAATTTTATTGATTAAAAAAATTATTTATAATCCACTCTTAGAAATTATATTACATGAGTGATAACAACTACCAGTATTTGAGACTATCCTCTATCCTGATTGCTATTTTGTGGAACAAAACCTAAAGTACTAGCGGTCACTCTCATATAATTGTTGAGCATAATCCTTTGCACCAATTAGACTCGATACCAGCATTAAGAACTAGAATAGCATTAAAAAAAGTGATCATCATATACACCCCAACAATCCACACCACTAAACATTAGTATAACATAACACACCAATAACACAATCATTGAAACTGAAATGTCTCTAACAGCTCCAGTGTGTACAGAAACGGCACCAATTTCAGAAATGAGGTAAGGCCGCTCTGAGCTGTTGCCTTGGACATCATTCCTATAAAAGATTGAGAGAATAAATGATTGAAACAAGTAATTACCACATCAGCTAGTACATGTAACACCAAGTTAAATAGTACAAATACCAAGGATCTACTTTTGCCTTTATTTCTTTCTTACTAATATTTTGTTTTGTTTGTTTGACCTTTATGCTAAGGTTCATAATAAGTTAAACTCTGAACTTATAAGCAGACATAAATTAAAAGAAAATATGGTATTATTCTTGTAACCACCATAAAAGAAAAATGGAAAAGAAAATGAGGACAACAAAACCAATATTACTATCGAAGTCATTATAACTACACCAACAAGCCAGAGAAATAACTATAATAATGAAAGTCTAAGAGTTATAAAACTAGAAATTTCTTTTAATAAAAAATAATTACTAGAACTTTTATCTCATTAATGAGTCTGGCTACTATAACACTAGTGTCATTCTAAACTAAATAACACCACATCTTAAACTATTGGATCTACTTTAATATTCGTGCAAGACACTAGTGTCATTCTAGCCCTATCTTGTGCACGAATATTAAAGTAGATCAAATAATTTAAGATGTAGTGTTATTTAGTTTGGAATGACACTAGTGTTATAGTAGCCGGACTCCTCATTAATTGCTCAAAAGTGTAAAATAATACAAGTAGTAAGAGCTAGCTTTAGAAAGGAAACAAGACAATTACGTACCTGAACTTATCTCATTAATTCCTCTTAACTGAGAATCAGTATGCTGAAAGTTCATTGAAAAAATAGTTTTCTTATTAGAAGGACATAACTGATAACATATGGTATTGGATCCTAAGAAATAAGAAGTATTTGACTAGATCATCAAAAGTACAATATTTTCTCAAAAATAAGATAAACTTCTTTTATATTAACAAACTACATGAGGTTTACAATATCCCAAACAAAATAGTTTAGTTAGACATTTGTCTGGTTGATTTTCATGTATCCACTTTCTTTTTTTTTTTCTTTTTTTCTTTTTTTTTTTTGCTAAATTGATCCATGTCGCAAGTGTATATTAGGATTTTACTTGGAAGTCAAATATCAACTATACCCTAATCACACATCAAGAATGCCCTAAAAAAACTTTCTACATTCATGTAAATGCATACCATCATATGATCAGACTCTCAAATTAAATACCAAACAAGTGATACTGGTAAATGGGATGCTGGTAAATGAACTGATTTTATGCAATTTGATCTTGTCAGGATGATTTAGTTCCGAAAATATTTAATTAAAATTCGGAAAAATCCGTGACGGTTTAATAGGCCAATTAGTCGGAAAATTCCGTGACAGTTTAATCGGCCTAAACGGACGTTTTTTACAACACTGGTTTGTACAATTTGATCAATATCAAACAGTCAAGAACGGGTTTTTCCAATTTGAACTTGCAAATTAACAAGAAATATTTAAAGTTAGATATATAACCAATTTTAACAATACTATGCGATCAATATGAAACAAGAAGAAGCATTTTTATTTCTTTACTATTTAAATCTAAAAGTTTCGAAAAATAAAAGTTGATTTATACATCATTTTTTTCAGACTGTACTGCATTTTGAAATATATAAATCGTAAGCAATGAAAGATGAATTTATATACCATGTTTCTTGGACTACTGCTGAAATATATAATTCCGCGTTCATGCATGAAGCCAAACTAGGGGTGAAAACGGTATGGATAATATCTGATTCGTATTCGAAAAATTAGATGTGAATATCTGATTCTGAATATCCGTGTGGATATAGATACTGATATAGTTTTACGTTTTAGTTATCTGTATCCGAATAGTAGATGTATATCACATATTTTAATATATATTATGAAAAATATTGTTTTTCACCATTAAAATTAGATAAATATTATGAACTTTGATATCTTTTAATATTATTTTAATAAATATCTAACCCTATCCGTATCCGTATCTGTATCCGACTGATATCCAATCTGTACCCGTATCCGGAAATTTTAAAAATTTACCACTATCAGCTCCGTATCTGCTCCGTTTTCACCCCTAAACCATATGCTACTGTTTTTTTTTCCTAAATCTTAAAGTTGGAGTCTGACTATGCTATTTATATAAATATATCAAGGCATATGCTTATAAGTTATATATTCATTTTCAAAGTTCAAACGATAAATTCAAACCGATTTCTTTCCCGAGAGCTTCGTCTACATATAAAAGTTTTAAATTTTCAAATTTATTTAGTATCTAGTCAAGTAGTCAAAAAATGAAGATTTTGTGCATAGATTTATGCATTATTTTTCTAAAAATTTTCATTTTAAAAAATCTACAAAAATAGTAATAAAATTTCAATAAATGTAAAATCTGGTCTCCAAACGCATTTTAATATAGAGATCATGTTAAATAGTTTGAATCGACTGTTTGAACTTTGAAAACGGAAATATGACTTATAAGCATATGCTCTGATATGCTTATATAATTAAGCATAGCCGGACTCTTATAGTTGTATGAAATTTTTAAGTTAATTGAAACAAAAATATTTGAAAAAAAATTATGATTTTTTTATTTTATTTCAGCGATTCATGATAGTGATCAGTAAGTAATTTCGAGCTTTAATTAAGTTCTTATGTAGACTTTGTAATTTCAAATAAGGTAAGTATTTGTTTCCTATATGGATATCAATTTGAATATTAGGTTTCCATTACCTCTTAAATTTTATTTTCTTATTATTACGGAATGCAAACATTATTGCATCAGAATTTTATTTCAAGAATAAATAAATAAAAATATAAATATGGAAATAATAAATCCAAATATCACTTGTGCTTCTGACATTTTATTATTCTTTAACCTCTGTTCAAAATTATATGTTATTTTAAATCTCAATTAACCAGTATGAAAGTATACATTAATTAGTTAAAAAATCCTTACTTGATAGCTAAAGTTGACACTTAATTAATTGTAGAACGATAATTAACATTTCTTAATTAAATTTATTGAGCAAATCTTAATATTAAATATTAATTACGTATTCTCATTTTCTAATTATTTATTTCATTTGACATATTTGTTTTTGTAATCAAGAATACTTGAAGTGCATTCAATTATGAATTAATTATGAATTGATGTCGTTTCATTTCTTTATTTTGTCAAAATAGATGGACGAATGATCAGATAATATTTTTTATTTTGAGTGAATAAAGATTGTGAAATGTTGAAGATCTTTGAAAATGTAGTTTTCAGAAAAACTAACTCAAAATTTATGAGCCAAAGTTTTATGTTATAGTTTACGTAATTTGGGTTGCGTTTTGAAGTTTTTTGTTTAGTCATAATTGATGCATCAATGGAACTAATGAGTCTGGCTAGTATGATATCGGTGTCATATGATACTAACTTCAAAATTAATTGAATAGATTTTAAACGACTAATTCAAACCGTTCAAGCTAATTTACTTTGTGAGTGATGCGTTTACATGCAAATTTTTTATATTTTCGAGTTATTTTAGTATCAAATTAAGCGGTAAAAAATGTTGAAAAATGAATGTATTAAAATTAACTTAAAAACTCGCACATTTGACCGTTTGACTTGATACTAAATAAATTCAAAAAATTTAAATTTTGCATGTAAACGCACAACTAATGAAGTAGATCGGTTTGAATGGTTTGGATTCACCGTTTAAAGTCGATTAGATATGTTTTGGAGTTGATGTTATATAGGCTGAAATGACACTGATTTTATACTATCCAGACTCGAAACGAATGACAACAATTAGTAGTTCAAAGTTAATGGATGCACCATTTGTTTTTATAGAAATTATCTAGTCTCCCATCTTTAGTTCTCAAAAAAATACTCTAACTCATATCTTTTTTTTTTTACTTTTGTAACTTTTCTTTTTTACTAAGTTTAACTTTCATTTTTATTTTTATTTTTTCGAGTGTGTTTTCCGCACACACTCGAAAGATTGAAACACGACACCGCGACAGTTGGTCATGCATAAGCAATAAGAAGATGCATATGTGACAGAATATGTATATGCATTAAATTGCATATATATATGTGCAGAGGCGGACCTAGGTTAAAGGAATGGGGTCAACTGATCTCTATATTTTTTTTTTTAAATTTTGTATTTGTATATGATTTTTAATATAATTTAGAGTAAAATGTCATGGTATTGTAAAATTGATCCTCCATTATCTATAGAAAAGATTTATATGATTGACCTCATTGTTTGTTTGACCCCCATAGTTCGATAGTCTAGCTCTGCCCCTGCATATATGTATTCTGAAAAAAAATTGAAACTTGTGAATTTGTGAACTAAAAAAAGTTCCTCCATAGTAGTTTAGTGAAAATAAAAAATAATCTTAGATTTATAAACCAAGAAATGTCATATCATTAATTTTCTTTTATATATGATATTTATGAATTTCAAATGAGTAGACTTTATTATTGGAGTGATTGTACGATGTTTTACTTTCTACTCGTATCTTCTTTTCTAAAGTTCAAACAGTCGATCTGAACTTCTCAACATGATCTTCATATTATAATGTGCTTGGAGACCAAATTTTACATTTTTTGAAAATTTTTAACTACTTTTTTAGAATTTTTGAAAATCAGTTTTTTTTCTGAATTTTTTATTATTTTTTTATTTAATGAAAAGATGTGATTTTTAAAAATTCTAAAAAGATAGTAAATTTTGTTTAAAAAAAATATAAAATTTAATCTCCAAGCATATACCAATATGAAAATCATGTTACATACCAATATAAATATCTGAGAAATTCAGATATACTATTTAACTTTAAAAATAAAAATATAAAAAAAAAAAAGTAAAACATCTTCCTTACTCCTCAAAAGCAAAGTTAGATAGCCTATCTCTTATTATTGAATATGTCGTTCATGAATGTATACAATGAATTAATAATTGTAGCCTATTGGGCCCTTCTGAGCCCAGAGAGTAATTAAGCCTCGTCGCCTTTTGCTTCTTAGATTAGAAAGAACCCAATCGAGAATAGATCGTCGTCGTCGGAGGTGAATCAATGGGTGGGCGGGGCTACGCGTGGGCTGTAGCGGCTGGTCTCAACGCCGCTCTAGCTGCCATCTCTGCCAAGCTAATTGCTTCTCAGGTCAGGTCACAATTTCAATTGCCAAACTAACTTTGAGATTAATTCAGATTCTTTCATATAATCATGGATTCATGGTTGTTTTTTTGACAGATTGTCAAGTATGGCATGGTTGTTTTTTGCAATGTAATCATGTGGGCTTGCTACGTCAACAGTCTGAAGGCTTTATCTTCTTTACAAGCTACTGTTACTAATTTTGCAACTAATTTCATCTCTTCAGGCTTCGCTGGTTACTTTTTGTTTGACGAACCATTGCCTTCTAAGGTAAAATCCATCCCCTACTAGATAAAAACCCTCAGGCAGTCATTGACAGAACTGTCAACTAGCTACTTCAACTGTACCAGTTTCTGGTACACGAGTTAGAGCCTCACCCCTTTTTGCATCATCGACCCCGGTCAATCCAATTTAAATCAAGAAATTAGAAAAAGGAAAAGAAAAGGAGAAATGCTTAAATTGTGATAAATGGGTGCTGTTTACCGGACCTGTGCATTACTAGACTGACAAGTTTGGTAACTGTTACTATTACTGTTGTGTATTTATCATATTTGGCCAACCTGTATTTTTATACCAGTAAAATATCACTGCTATTTGTATCTTGAGGACCTGTTTGCTGGTAATACCAGGTTATTGCACATTCTGTACCTTTTGTTACAGCCCCTTCTGTTTTATCTTAACATATTTTATTTATTGATGAGTGTGCAGTGGTTTATTGGGGCAGCTCTTATCATTTTTGGTGTTTTCATTCTAAGCATATCAAGCACTGAAACGAAGCCGCACTCTGAATAAGAGTTTAAATATTTGATTTAGTGGATAATTTATTTTTTCTTCTTTGTGAGCTATTTGTAGATGTAACAATACATGGCCTATATTGTGAATTCAATTTGATATTAGGAGATATTTATCATAAAATTAATTCATTAATTAATGCTTCCTATTTAAGTGGCTAATAGGACAATATATTAGCAAGCATGTTATATAGTTGACCAGTATTGATTTGAATTAGTAGAAATTAGAACAAAGGTTATGTAAATTGGTGTTAGAAGACACTAGATTAGGAAAACAAATTTAATTAATCTTCCTAATGGGTTTCAAGTATGAAAACTGTAGGAGCAAAATTTAATTAGCATTAAAAAGTAATGGAGTTTAAGGATATTAAGTTTGGATCACTTTGAATATCTCCTATAACATCATTGATCTTTGCAATTTATAGATTATGCAGCAGTTCTTTTGCGAATTGCTCATATTAATAAATAATAATAGCGAAAATACCTCTGTCATGTCAGCCAAAATAACTACGATTGCTTCTGTGAGAGGCTGCACCAGGACCCACTTATCATCCTTAAGTACCTCCAAGCCTCCCACGTCATCTTGTATCAACAATGTAATCGCTCCCATGTCAGAATGAGCCTGTATTTGAAAAAAGTATTGGGTTATTTAGGAGTTGGCTACGGTGCTACACGTAGCATAGAGGGCCTTCGTGCTACAGTTCAATATTTGAGTTTTCAAACTCCTAACGGTCGATTCGAACCGTTCAATATGATCTTCATATAAATATGTACTTGCAAATCAAATTTTACATTTTTTAGAATTTTTTTACTATTGTTTTAGATAGGTAGAAAAATACTTGATCTGAATGGTACATAATTTTCGGATTAAGTGATTTTCTACCTATCTAAAAAAATAGTAAAAAAATTCAAAAAAAAATGTAAAAATTAATTTGCAAGTACATATTCGTATGGAGATCATGTTGAACGGTTCGGATCGACCGTTAAGATTTTGAAAACTCAAATATTGAGCCGTAGCACGGAGGCCCTCTATGCTATACGTAGCATATTAGCTAGATTCGGGTTATCTATGTTTTGCGGAAACAATACAACACTATTCTGAATTATACAATGCAAACAACATTTGAATGCACAAAACTGACTTTTTGTAAAAAAAAAAAAGCTCATAATTTATGTATGATTTGATATTAAATCAAGGTTCTAAATAGCGTTTATAGCGTTTATAGCGTCGTAGCGGGAAGGCTAAAAAAAAAGCTATAGCGAATAGCGTCGCTATAGCGGAAGCTATTCCAAATAGCGTTTTTTTTTTTTTTACATTTCGTATATTCAATATTTGTACTAAATATCAACATTATCTAAAGTCTCATAGAACAATAAATAACATCAAAGTAATTAAGAAATTATAATATTCATATTGAACCAGTACAAAGTTCAAATTGCGGTTCAAAATATCCATAGTAATATCATAAACTATCGATTTTTCCTATTAAAAATATCTTAAGCATCATGATTCATGACATAATTTTTTTTTCTATTCAAATTTCAATTTCTATTCCCAATTTCAAATTGATTTATCTGTAGCAAGTAGCAACAAATTCAATTTTGGTTTGAGATTTTTTTTATCTTTATTTAAAACCCATATAAATTGCTTTAAAAAAAAAAAAAAAACCCATATTGTATAGCGCAAATAGCGCGAATAGCGGACCGCTATAGCGCTGTAACGGTCGCTATAGCGGCCGTAGCGCAAATAGCGCATTTTGATGTCATAGCGTAGCGTTTGGGGTCCAAAAACGCTATAGCGCCGCTATAGCACGCTATTTAGAACACTGTATTAAATTAAACAAAGTGACAACTGACAAAATAAAAACGAGGTGTTGATGGTGGATCCTGGCAACAAAAAAGGCCCATCGTGGGCCTGTATAATGGATTGGACGGCCCAATTAAATTAAGAAAAGGAAAAAGAAAAAAAGAAAACAAAGAAAAGAAAGAAAAGAAAAAAATAAAATAAAAAAAAAAGGTAGTGCGTAGTGAAACGGAAAGTGCGACCGAGAGGAGGCGAACGCCCGAACGAATCACCGGCCTGAAGTGCCCCCCACCCCCGCGGCCGCGCGCCTTTTTCGATATCTCTTCTGACATTTGCATCCTTACCTGGCACATGTCATCTCTCTCTGCCACGTGGCACACATCCCCCCTACTCACTAATGACTTTCCCGTTACTCTTCCCCCTTCCTCGCGCTATTTAATACCCCCCCTCTACCACCCTCCCCGCCGCCTCCATCCTAAGCCTAGGTTGCAAAACCCTACCTCTACCACCCTCTCCTGCTCGGACTTTGTACAATTATCAGTTGCTTGGAGCTCGTTTGGAGGAGCAGCAGCTGGTTTCAATGCTGAATTTGATTCTATGCTGGTGATGGTGGTAAGTTTTTTTAATAATTGAATTTAGATTGGGGATTTTGGTGTAAATGGGAGTGATACTGAAAAAACCCCAGTAAAATTGGAGGGTAAATCGGATGAGGATGAAAAGCCGATTGGGTCCCCTGTTTAAAGTGAGGAAGTGTAGGGTTTCACACAGGAAAAAGACCGACAATTCTGAAAATAGAGTTGAAGATATGGTGTCTTGTGGTGAGATCAATGATACCCTTGCATCCATAAAGAAAAAGCTCAAGAGGCCAAAGAGTAGTAGTGTGAAAGCGACTTCTGTGGTCGATCCAGTGGTTATTGTTAAAGAGGAGGAGGTAATAGAGGAATTGCAGAGTGCTGATATTGGTGCTGGGTCGGCTTCTGTGAAATCTGGTAATAAAAGGCCGAGAATTGATTTGGGAGATGAGGAAACGGGAGACAGCTTGGTGGGAGTTTCTGATGAGGCAGGGCTCCAAGACTCTCTCTCAGTTCTTTTTAAGAGACCCCGAAAAGTGAAAAATCAGGGTTCTGATAAACTGGCTGAGGCTAGTTGTAGCAGAATTCTGGTAGAATCTGCTGAAGAATGTCAGCAAATTTCAGTTACTGATCCTGAGCAGGAAACTAAGACAACTAGTATAAAGGATGAAGAAGACGTATTCCCTGAGAATTCAAAAGAGGTGCAGGGATTAGAGGTTGGCTTGAGCCATTGCTCAGCTGGCCTTGCACAATCCACTGTTGACAAGTGCGTTCAAGAGGAAGGTATTTTGGGAGCAAATCTTGTTTCTAAAACAGAAGAGAAAGAAAAGAGTGAAGGATCTCCTGTAAAAGAGCATTTGGAAGAGATTCAGAACATATCTAGGGAAGAAATTTCTCAACCAAATGTTGTTTCAGGGATACATGAAAAAGAAAAGATTGAGGTTTCTTCTGTAAAAGAGTGTTTAGAAGAGATTCCCGAGTTACCTAAGGGGGAAGAGGTTGCTGACATAAATCCTGTATCAGAGGAAAACATTGACTCCACCTGCAGGCCCTGTAATGAGCAGTTGGATACAGGAAATTTTATAATTAATGACAACGCAAGGCTGCCTCCCAATAAAGCATTTGAAATATCAACCAATTCAGAAAATACTCTAGAGATTTCTACTGAGAGGCAAGTACCAGGGACCCCAGATTCTACCCGAGCCGAGGCAGATGACATGTCACCTAATCGTGATGAGGCTATAACAAATGAACCTCCTGTTGTGTTTAATGTAAAGGAAGCAACTGAGCCTATCTGTGAAGATCGTGAGAATCATTCAGTGTTGCTACGTGCAAGAAATGTGAAGAAAAGAAGGCATGATGACATGGCATATGAGGGAGATGCTGACTGGGAGGTAGTGGTGAATGAACAAGGGTTGTTTAACAACTTACCAGTGGATCAGCCTGACCAGTCTTTTAAATCGAGAGACCGAAATTTGCTAATAAAGGAGGAAGAGGCTAATGATGGCTATGTGGCTGCTGTCGCAGCTGGTCTGAAGGCTCGTGCTGTTACGCCTATTGAGAAGCTCAAATTCAAAGAACTGTTGAGGCGCAAGGGTGGCTTTCAGGAATATCTTGAGTGCAGGTTTGTTACCGCTTGCTTTATTATTTGATTTAATGCGTAAATAAATTGTTAAAGGAACCAGTTATGAATTTTGCTGTCTTTTATGGAAGATATAATAAAGAACCTGAAGTCTGGTCAATTTATTGGTTAAGATTTTTAATAGACAAAATTGCTCTCCTTGTTGTTCACTGGTTTTTCCTATACAAATGCATATACGTAGACATGTATTTAATTATGCAAATCTGTTTAGACATGTGCACACTACTATCCATACAGGTCCCTGTGTTAAATATTTAGTGCAGTAAACATCTATACTTAACCTGCATTATCTTAAGACTGCTGTATCCATATATTTAAAAAAACTGAGATACATAGACAATTTCATATTTGCTGGAAAACTGCAGGGCGAGTGCAATTGAATATATTTGTGATTAAAAAAGGATTCCTTTTGTCAATACAAATGTATTTTTTGATATTTTCTGTACATTAGATTGACTCCAATATACCCAGTAATGCATGCTCTGTCATCCTTGGTTGTAATAATATCAATAATTACTTTAAATAGCACACCTTTCTATGATAGTGATGTGTAGAGTTTGGCTATTATTGGAAACCAAATATGACTTGGTCATCATCAGTGTTGGCCTTTGTTGAGATATATGCTTGTAGTGAGGTCATTGTTCTTTCGCAAGATTTGTTATTGGTATTTAATAAATTTAACTTACTATTGATTTGCATTATTGATAAGATGAATTTGATGCAGTCATCGTTGAATTCATGAGCTTTGTTGAGATATTTGCTTGTGGTGAGGTCATTTCTCTTTCGCAAAATCTGTCATCGGTATTTAATAAAGCTACCTATTTGCTTCACTGAATGCAAACTAATCAATGCTCAGATAATTAAATACAAATTAAGACCTCTGTTTCCCTTTGTGGGGTACAAGTGATTTTTGAATTTGCCATATTGGTTATCCTCTCTACTTGCCTCCCATTAATGGTTTTTGTGGTCTTATTTTTTTATTTTTCTTTTTTTAATCTCAGGAATATGATATTAAGCCGCTGGAGGAAAGATGTCAGACATATATTGCCGCTTTCCAGCTGTGGTGTATCTGACACTCCTTTGCAAGATGAATCTCCTCGTGAATCACTAATACGTGAAATTTATCTCTTTCTGAATCAAAATGTAACTTCTCTCTCTCTCTCTCTCTTCCTACATGGTTAAGGAGGTGCATGACCTTTTTTATATGCTAAGGCAATTTATTTGATTTTAATTATAATAGGCCCCAAAACACCTAAATATCATGGCAATTTTTTACTAATGCTTGTTTTTTTTTTCCAGGGATATATAAATGCTGGCATTGCATCCGAAAAAGAGGCATGTAAGTTCGAGGTCGAACCAGATTTTCCTCATTTTGAAGATATGAAAAAACCCGAGCTGAATGAAAGCAACGGATTTAAACCGACAAGCCCAGAAAATGACCTTGCCTCTGATCCTGGTCAAGCCAACATTCCTGGAACACAACTCTAGATGGATATGAAATCTCCATCTGTAAAGATAAAGTTGAGCCTTTTGGTACTGAACTACCCTCCTCTAATGAAACAAACCGTAAAACAATTATCATAGTAGGAGCCGGCCCATCCGGCCTGGCCGCTGCACGGCATCTGCACCGTCAGGGATTCTGTGTCACTATTCTTGAGGCACGTGACAGGATAGGCGGACGGGTTCACACAGATCGCACGTCGCTCTCAGTTCCAGTTGATCTCGGTGCCAGCATCATTACTGGAGTGGAAGCTGATGTGGCAACTGAGAGGCAACCAGACCCGTCGTCTCTCATCTGCTCTCAGCTCAGTCTTGAGTTAACTGTGCTAAACAGCGACTGCCCGTTGTATGACCTAGTGACTGGTGAGAAGGTTCCTCCTGAGTTGGATGAGGCTCTGGAATCAGAGTACAACACCCTTCTTGATGAAATGGCGCTTATTGTGGCCCACCATGGTGAGAAGTCAGCTCAACTATCTTTGGAGCACGGGCTTGAATACGGTCTAAGAAAGCATCGTGATTCGGGTTTTGCACCATCTGTCATAGAGTGTGACGGGTTGGATGAAATAGGTAAAAACAGAGATGGAACAGATGTACTTACACCAATGGAGAGGCGAGTTATGAATTGGCATTTTGCACACTTGGAATATGGCTGTGCAACTATGCTGAAGGAGGTATCACTTCCTAACTGGAACCAGGATGATGCCTATGGAGGGTTTGGTGGGGCTCACTGCATGATTAAAGGTGGTTTCAGCACTGTTGTTGAGAACCTGGCTAAGGGGTTAGATGTCCGCTTGAGTCATGTCGTAACCGAAGGTGCATTATGAAGAGAAGAAGGTCAAGGTATGTACTTCAACTGGCGGTTCATTGAGGGAGATGCTGTTTTGGTGACGGTTCCTCTTGGTTGCCTAAAAGCATCATCTATCAAATTCTCTCCTGATTTGCCAGACTGGAAAAAGATGTCCATAGAGCGCCTCGGGTTTGGTGTTCTCAATAAGGTCATTTTGGAGTTCCCCACTGTTTTCTGGGATGAGACTGTTGATTATTTTGGAGCCACAGCCGAGGAGACAGATCTGAGGGGCAGATGCTTCATGTTTTGGAATGTCAAAAAGACATTGTGATGCTCCTGTTCTGATAGCACTTGTTGCTGGCAAGGCGGGCTGTAGACGGGCAGAATATTAGCCCTGTTGATCAGTGGGCGCATGCTATGATGGTGCTCCGAAGGATATTCAGCAAGGTGTCTGTACCAGACCCAATTGGCTCTGTGGTCACTAACTGGGGCTCCGAACCATTTACCCGAGGATCTTATTCATACGTTGCAGTGGGTGCGTCAGGGGAAGATTATGATATCTTAGGAAGACCAGTTGCAAATTGTTTGTTCTTTGCCGGTGAGGCCACCTGCAAGGAACATCCTGATACTGTTGGAGGTGCAATGATTAGTGGTGTACGTGAGGCTGTACGTATAATAGATTTGCTCCAGGTTGGTAGGGACTTTGTGTCCGAAGTCGAAGCCATGGAGAGCGCAAGTAAGACTGCTAACAAACGATCTGATCATGCAAGAAATGAGGTTAGAGACATTTCAAGGAGACTTGAGGCATGTGACCTGTCTAGTGATATGTTGTATCCTTCAGTTAGCAAGGAGGCATTGCTAAGGGAGATGTTCTTTAATGCAAAGACAACCTCTGGGCGATTGCTTCTGGCAAAGGAATGTTTTCAGCTCCCCGTTGATGCCCTCAAATCATTTGCTGGCTCTAAGGAAGGACTGAGCACACTCAACTCCTGGATTCTTGTAAGTTTCAATTTTTGTGTTGTTGTCAATATATGAAGTTTAAGCTGCTGATGTGGTTATTTTAATGTCTTGTGCAGGATTCTCTGGGGAAGAACTCAACCCAACTGTTTGCGACATTGGGTGCGGTTGCTTGTGCTCGTATCAATAGATTTGGTGGCTGTTCGCTTGTCTGGTAGTACTGCTGTATCACTTACTTGATTTGTTTATTTACCACTTTTTTTAAATTAAATTAACCAAGTAAGTGTTGATTTAGGAATTGGAAGGACAGTGAAAGAGAAAGTATGTGTGCACACCAGCCGAGATATCCGAGCAATAGCAAGCCAACTTGTTAGAGTATGGATAGAGGTATTCCGTAAAGAAAAGGCTAGTAATGGCAGGCTGAGGTTATTGAAAGTCAGGGACAGGGATCCACAAAGTAAGATTTCTAAATCAAACAAAAGACCTGAAGGTAGAGCAATGAGATCAGAAGCAACATTGATGTCAAATCTGAAGCGAGCTCTCTACGGTCACAAAGAACCGCACATGCTTTAGATTCAGAGGTGAAGCCCATTCCTATTATGTCTGAAGAAGAGGCTGCAGCCTTTGCTGCTGCAGAAGCTGCCCGTGCCGCCGCCATTGCAGCTGCACAGGTATCCATCACCACACAACCCTTTCTAGCCTTTTTTCACACTACTTCTGTACTAATTATTAGTTCCCTGGGAATGGTTTGTGCCCATTTGTGTATATAGATAGTATTATGAATCTTTGATTCCTGATTTCAGGCATATGCATCTGCTGAGGCAGAGAAAGCAGCACTCGAGCTCCCTAAAATACCATCCTTCCATAAGTTTGCAAATAGGTTGCAAGCTGAAGAATCTGATCCAAGGCGCCGCCACTTAACTGGAGACCCTGAAATCCACTCTAGGGCTCCTACTTGTCAGAATCTTGATATTCCAAGAATGCCAACCAACAGCAATGCCTGTCCTACAATAAGGGAAGATGCCATAGAGTGTAGCGGAGTACCAGAAAATAGAGTGATCTTTACCAAGGCCTGGGTTGATGTAGACCCAGTAAGAGTTGATGGTGTGAAGGATGCATCGGCAGTTGAAAGGTGGCAGGAGCAGGCCTTTGAAGTTGATACCGATTTCTACAATCGGTTGCATATTCCTGAAAGAGATGTGCCAGGGGAAGCTACAGCAGCGTTGCAGAATGCTGCAAGGCAAGGGCAAGGGCAAGGAGGTAGTGTGGGGTCGCAACCGGCAGATAGCAAGAAGAATTCAGAGGGTCGGTCTCATGGAGTGGAGCAGATTAAGCAGGGTATAATGGAATATGTCGCAACACTGCTCAAGCCACTTTATAAGACCAACAAGCTAGACCGGGACGGTTATAAGGCGGTTATGAAGAAGAGTGTCACTAAGGTAGAACATTATTTTATGTGTTTGTTTGTTTTTTTTGTTTCTGTTGTTTTTGTTTGTGCATTCTGGTGACATGAAGGATTGGGCCACATCCAATGTGGTAAATTTGAGTTTTTCATGTATTGTGAGTTTTTCTTAATTACATTTGGGTCAATTTTCTCTTGAAAATTAACAAGGCTGACTAGGATTGTGGATATTTTTTTGTTGTAACAGAAAATATTGAATGCTTGGGTGGGGTCATGACTTGGACCTGACCCCACCTGCCGTCAGGTTAAGACTCGCAATTCATAACCCAGCAACCAACCCCCTAATACTTATTAGAAAGCTCTATCTATTATTTATTTATTTATTATATTATATTATATTAATTGTGTGTCTCCCTCTCTTCCTTTTTGCCAGGTTATGGAGCAATTGTCAGAGGCAGAAAAGGGGATGTCAGCTTTTGAATTTCTCAATTTTAAACGGAAGAACAAGGTATAAACGATGGTTTCAGATAAGCATAAACTAGTCTGAAATTGAGCTTTTGATAAGAAAAAAAATAGTGATTTTACTTTTCAACTCACATGATAACTAAGGTCATCTCTACTTGATTGCAGATCCGTGATTTAGTTGACAAACTGATTGAGAGGCAAATGCAAGCTAAAGGAGCTGCTGGCTCTTGATGTGCTTGGTGTCAGAAATTGAACTGCATTCAAGCAATCAGATTTTGGAAAAGAATGTGGGTATAATTGGAATACTTACATTCGGCTGCTTAAAAGGAAGGCTGATGATCACCTTTTTATTATTTTGTGAATTA
Organism: Carex parvula; assembly: GCA_025461045.1. Lineage (NCBI taxonomy): Eukaryota > Viridiplantae > Streptophyta > Magnoliopsida > Poales > Cyperaceae > Carex > Carex parvula. Next base: position 128,336 of record JAJGRW010000846.1, read on the forward strand.
GGAAGTTGTGACTGAATGAGGCATATAGAGAAAATAGCGGTCAATGAATATCTATCTGATGTTAGCTGTTGGTCATTTTAATGCAGTAGCAGAATAGCAGAATTCTTTTCCTTAGATTATTAGACCTGAGACTAGTGTTTATTTTCTGTTGTACAGTTCTCTAAAAGCTAAATTGACATTTCAAAAAGATGCATGATTAATCTATTCTTCTATTTTGGATACCAAAACTCACAACCCTTGTGATCTTTCTGTTGATTAAATGTGATGAGTGAGGCTATGGTACTTTGCAAAGCGCGGATCAGTTCGCTATGGATCCATATCTCCGTTTTAAAGTCTAAACAGTCGATCTAAACCGCTCAACATGATCTCCTTATGGGTATGTACTTAGAGACCAAATTTTATATTTTTTAGAATTTTTTTAGAATTTTTTTAAATAGGTTGAAAATCACTACTTTCGGATGGTTTAAAATATTTAGATCGGTGATTTTCTACCTATCTAAAAAAATAGTAAAAAAAATCTGAAAAATGTAAACTTCTGTCTCCAAGTACATTTTTATATGGACATCATTTTGAAAGGTTCGGATCGAATGTTTGAACTTCTTAAACAGAGATATTGATCCATAGCACAGACCATTTTGCGCTTTGCAAAGTACCGTAGCCTCATTCAAATGTGATTATGATGGTGTGCTGGTCTGTCTAATACCAGCTTAGTATTGAAATGTGCCTGCCAATAATAGTAATTGTTGGAGGTAAGCATGAAATTTAATGCTGATTAGGAATGGTTAAGTGAAGACTCATGAATCAAGACTGGATCCGGTGCAGTTATTCCCTTCATTTGAGGTACGAGTTTCTGGGAGCTGAATGCTTATTTCCTTCTTGTTTATGATTTGCAGGCTTCCTTTATAATTTGCTTATCTTGTTGATGATTGTCTTAATAGTTATGTGGATTTTTTTATTTGTTTAGAAATAAAAAATTATGCCCCCCCCCCCCCCCCCCCCCCTCTCAACCCTCTCCCTCTCTCTCTCTCTCTCTATGGAACAACCTTATTAGGCCAAATCGAAACTGATTAGTATTATCTGAATTACTTTGATTATTTCTTTCTCTAGTACTATTTGTGCTTCTTTTGTCATTGTGTGCATCTAAAGGAGTGTACAGGTTCTTTTCTTTTGTGCAGTTATGACTCACATTGGAGTTCTCCATATTGTATTTCAAGGTTTAATATCTGGACATGTCTGCATTTCCTTATCTCCTATTTACATTTCAAATTTATGCCCAACTTAATGTGCAGGTCATCAATTACATTAATAGACTTATTATAAAAATTTTAATGCTGATTATTGTTGTTGTTGATATTCATCTGCAGGTGAATCTCTTGGTCAGATGGGACTTGCCTTTTTTTTCTCCTTTTTAACATTGATTTTATTATGTAATAAAGAAACATGATTTCTATTGTAGCCAACATTTTGGAGTTGTGTTTAGTAAGGACTGTGCTGGATCTTACCTGTGTTGTATTGTTTAAATAGTGCCTGCTCTATTATATTTTATGATAATACTGTGTTGTATTGTTCAAATAGTATCAGTCAACAAGTTGATATTTGGCCAGGTTGTATAGTGTGGAAATCTAAGATGACATTCCTTTTTCTTTTTTTTCACTGTTATTAAGCCATAATCGCCAAACCAGTGTGTATCAGGCCAGCTTGTAAATTGTGGAAATCTAAAGAAGTTCCTTGTTTGCAATTTAGTTCAGATGGTAAGTTTGTTAATCAATTCTGATTGTGATCTGGATGTATCAATTGTATGTCTTAATAATTTCATGCTGCTTATCCATACAATGTAATTTCATTTTGCAACCTGAGGTAAATTTTGTTACTCAATTCTGGTTGTGATTCAGATGTATCAAATATGTGTTTTAATAATTTCATGTAGCTTCTCCATACGTGATTGTTTATATTATAATAACTTGATGTATGGCAATCTGCAACCTAAGGGAAAGTTCTCTTTCTCAGTGCTCAGAAGAAAATAAAAAAAGGAGGTGTGCTTGTTTTGTTAAACAAGTATACTTGTATTATCAAACTCTTCTTTTATTTCAGTGAAGGAAATTTTTAATTTTGTTTTGTTTTGTTTCATTTTTTTTTTTTGAGGGAAAGATGTAATTACTATTGTACTATATCGATTGCTATGAATCTGATGAACGTGCTGCTTTTATGTTCCATTTGATGTATCTATAGCAGAGAAAGAATCAAAGTAGAGGCAATAACTGAGGGGAGTCCATATCCTCTGAGGTAACAGAATATTTCAATTTAGATTCGGACCAATTCGGTCCAAGGTGGAATGCAAAGGGTCTCTTTAATATTCGTGTGTATTCTGATCAGACAGTCCAGATCTAAACAGACCAACTGAGGGTACTTGGATTTGGCAAATGTGGTGGAATTGAACTAAGATCAAGGGTTAAACCAGAAATTGCTCTGCAAATTATGTCTAACTAGCTAAATCAATCTTGCCTTTTTTTTTTTCTAATTTAGTTATCGCAGCATCATGAAATAATGCCATAGTTCAGGTTAAAATGGATTTTAGTTTATATATTTTATTATTGTCACTTCAACTATTATAAGAGTATAACACACACATGATTATTAGTGTAATGCATATTTAGTTTTTTTATTAAAAAATTCAAAATTAATTGAGATATGTATAATATGGTTTTTTTTTTATCCAAGTATTTAACTTTTTTGACACTCCCCATTTACAGATTTTGAAGGTGAAAAAGTAGCAAAAGGTGAAACCCCCAATATGCAATGAAGTCTAACCTATGAGGAAATGTGAACAGAGAAAATTCCATCAATGGTCGTCGGTGTTGGAGTTGTGTTCATATTCATATAAATTAAAGCACTATTATTGTTCCAGTTAAAGCATGCACAAGTACCGTGGTAATGTGTTAATATATCTCTAACAAATTAAGCATGGAATGCAACCATCTCTATGACTCTATTCTCTAACGTGACTCTTCTTCAATGCGCAGCCGACACCGCAAATCAATTCTCACTCCGACTCCGTGATTCGCTTATTCCATTCATAAGGGGACAGGATAAAAACAAACAATTCATTTAAGATAGTTTCAAAGTATATATAATTTCTAAGCTACATCAACAATGGATTTTCTAAACAAATACAAGTAAATTTATGGGTATGTTGTTGTACATACAGATTACACAATAACTAAATTTCATGTAATTTTGGTATTGCTTGTTGATGTATCACGTACCTTAATTTCGGACCGCTGAATTTCAAATCCACTTTATGTACGGTAAAATAGTACATCAAATTTTCATCATTTTTATAACAAGATATGTGAATAATATGAATCATGTCTATAATTTTTTATTTCAAATTTAAGCTTTATCCTAAAGATTGTCCATATTGTCAAAATAAAAGTCTGTCAAGTGATCGCACCTCTCATTTAAAAAAAAAAAAAAAAAACATTACTCATAACTAAGAAGATAATTAAAGTTATATATGTATTCCTCATACGAACCGCAAACTTAGCACAATGGTGCGAGCTCCATCTATATACGAGACGCATGTTCAATTCTCAAAAATAGTATCCAAAAGATGTTGGAATATACAGGGCCCTTTAATAAAAAATATATATATATGCACTCATTAGTTATAAAGGGTGGGCGTTAAAATTAAATCAATTTGAAATTTAATTTAACATTCATTCAAAACCTTTTTATTTCCGATAATAAAGAAATTAAAATATTTGATGGAATGTGAAAGGAAGTGTAAGTTGGTTCAAACAGTCAATGCCCATATGTTAATGAGGTAGAGTGTATAGTGCCGTATTTTTAAAAACAATATTGGAAATTATTGAATGATATGCTATAGTAGTTGGAGTTAAGTCGTTGCAAGAATTAACCCATTAAGCTACAATGAGATATATAGTTGCAACATTATATCAATCCATTCCATTATTACGCACGTTGATGTCCTGATCCGCCAAACCGCAAACGAAGTGAAAGATGAAATTCAAAATGAATATGAGCCATCCAATCAAATAATCTGTCTTGATTTTGAATTAAAATACATCTTTTTATTGTAGACAGCTAAATTAAGTTAAAACGATACTCGCCAAAGCACATATTGCCACACAATACATCACAAGTAAAAATTTGAGCAACAATCGGCAACAATATATTTCTCTCCGTCCATCAAATATGTTTCCCTTATTTTCCTACGCAGCACCATTATATTTCTCCATGAAATATATTTCCTTATTCTTCTTTTAGCAATATATTTCTCTGTCTTCTTATTTCCTTGTTTTCTTAATTCTCATTGTTTATTTCTATACAAGATTCCCACGGCAGAATCGAAAAATCTAGAATATATTTTTCAATTTTGTTTCTATACAAATCACCCCTCCCTGACCCGGAGAAAATCAGGAGTTCACATTTACTTGGGTATGCATCTATGTTTTCTACTTTTGAGTTTAATTGTGGCTGATAAGTGATGATCTGTTACTGTTGAATAGGGAGAAGCAAGAGGATTGCAAGGATGATGGTATTTGGTTGAAGGAAAAATGGTCAATTGGGGAGGTATGCATTCTTAAAAAATATTGGTGCTCTCAGCAGATTAAAAAGTGTGATTTGGATTTCTATTTTATTATAATATATTTATTGATGAACCATATAAATTAGTGTGCAAGGATTAAAAAGTGTGATTTTTATTACTATTTCTATTCTATTTTATTGCAAATTATGGTATTCAGTTTTTTTTTATTATAAAAAAGGTTAAGTTTTGAATCAAAAGACGGGCAACTAAAAGAACATGTAATTAGTGTGCTTTTATTGGCTAATTTATTGAGTTGAAAGAAACAATGTCGAAAAACTACCTTTTCTTTAAATTTGCATAATTTGATGTTTGAGTAGATCTTATATACTGGAATCTTCAAACTATCTTTTCTCCATTTACTATTTTTCATCTTATAGATATTGCAAATGGAATTTGTGTGCATGAGTTGAGCAAAAATTTAATGTTCAACATTATCTGTCAAGGAAAAGAATAAAACTACTGCTTGTTGATGCTGAGGTAACATATCTTTTATTTAAATTTATTTTTTAATTCTTATACTTTTTGGCACAAGAAGATACATCTAATATTTCTTCATTATCTCTTCTGATATTGTTGCCAACATTTAATATGCCTATTTATAGGCAAATTCTAGCAAGTTGACGACTTATTAAAACTGATTTATACACCAGCTGAACGATTCAAATATGTATCCATGCAAAAATCTTCTAAATTGTGTTTGTACAAACTGCAAATTGTAAGCATCGAGGTACAATTTACTCATAGTTTTCTTATTTAATTTATTTATTATTTAGTGTCAGAAAAAAAGTCCTTAGATTCATTTTGTATAAATGTAATTGTCACATATTATGAATTAGAGAACTCTACTTTCATATTTTGTATGTTTATTTTCAAAAATGTTAGACTACATCCACACTGACAATAATACTTCAAGAATCTTTTTTTTCATGTTATATTTGATCGTTTTTTTTTCATTGTTATTATTTTTTAGTGTTATTTTTT
>JAJGRW010000847.1:0-21711 GCA_025461045.1 Carex parvula
TCCTTTTAGATGATGGTTACATTAGGATGTTGGATCAGTAGTTCTGTTTTTTAAGGTAATGATTAGAAAATGGATGTTGGATCAGTTGGAGTAGTGTTTTGGTATGTATCAAGTGTTGGCAATTACTAACAGTTCTCTTCTCTGTCAGTAAGGAGAATTAGGGAAAACTCTTTTATCATTTCTATGTAAAATGATGTTGTATTAATTGTTAATATTGCCTTCAGTTTTTGTGTAATTCATTTGCGTTGTTCTAACTTAATAGTGGCAATTAGACCAACGGGCATGATAACATGTGTTGATTTGTTTAACCTCTATCAAACCTTTTTATTTATGATAATGTGAAAGAACTATACCCAGTAGAAAATAATTAAGTAACTTAATGAATGATCAGAATCCCAATTTGAAAGAAGTAGAGCTAATAGAAAATAATCAAGCCATTGCAGTATGGGACAAGAATATATACCTCCATGATACAACAAGATTTTTTTTATCAATTCATTTACTATTATATTATCTTTTAGTATTTTTTCTGACACTTTTAACAACTTAATAATAATATACTAATTAATTTGAAACTTCTATCAAATTAAATGAGACTAACTTGAGTTGTAAATTTAAATTTGAAGTTCATGCCAAACATGTATAACTCAAAACCAAACATGAGCATACCCTTTCATTCATGCTTCTCTTTTTATCTACTTTCATTAGTATAACACAAAGTTCTAAATAGCGATTATAGCGCTATAGCTTTTAAGATCTGAAAAAGTTATAGCGCAACCATAACTAGCTATTTAGAATCATAATAAAAGAAAAACGGTTAATAGCTAGTGTTATAGCTTTTGAGATCTATAGTACAACTATTGCAAGCTATTTAGAACCCTGACATATCGTAATAATATAAACACATGCCATAATAATATGAATACCTGATTTTAATTATTTATTCATCTTGCGTTCCTTGTTCTACACAAAACAAGTTTACATATCATATTAGATTTTTTTTTGTCTAAACTAGCTCTTGAATCTAACATTTGTTTTTATTAGGGTAAAATATAAGAAATATCTTGTGAACGAACTAAAATGTCTTTTCTTTTCAAAGCGTTCTAAAATTCACAAGTAAAAAATCCATTTCGTTTGATTTTCACTTTTCACTTTTCACCATTCCCACTTTTTCCTTTTTCTGTTATTTCTTTATTCAACAAATTAAACTCTATTTGCGATATATCTCCAGTTTTTAGTTCAGAGGTATTCTAATTCTACTCATTTCCAAAATCAAAGATGAAAATACTTAAACACCTTGTTTGGATGGAGAGTAGAGGAAGGAAGACGAGGTGAAGAATAGAAGGGAATGAAATATAAATAAAGAAAGATTAACATATTTAATCTCTTCGTGTTTGGATGATTAAGAGCATCTATATTCCAGCAATTCAAATGAGTTTCTAAATAACTGTTAACCTTTTTAAAAATTAAGGTCTCTAAAATTTCTAACTCTCACATTTCTGAAATTAAATTTTAGAGTTTCTATTAAACCACGTCAGCAACAAATTAAAAAACAGAAATAATTTGAGCCAATCATTTATTAAGCATGGAGTTTATAAACAGTTTCTTATTAAGAAACTTTATTGTAAGTTTCTAAATAATAAACCTCTCACATCTTTAAAACTGAATTAGAAACTGCCACATCAGATTAGAAACTCTAATAGTATCAGGGATATAAATGCTCTAATGAGAGAAAATAAATTTAACTTTTTTTTCCGTCTTTTTTATTTCGTTGATTAAAATTTAGAAGGTTAATGAGAAATTCGGTAGTGTTGTAAATTTGTGACAAAAAACTTGTATGAGAAATATAGAGGTAAGATATATGGTTGAACATTTGTGTTATTTTTCTAAAAATATTTGCAATAAAGTTTCTTTCCATCCGTTACACTCCAAATCGGGAGGAAAACTGATTCTAATTATAATGATACAAGGTTAAACCTTTCACCTCCTATACCCTTCACCTCCGACATAATTTTATCAACTAAACACGATTCAACAGAAAATTTTCGTTTCTTTCCTTTCCCTCCCTTCCTCTACTCTCCATCCAAACAAGGTGTCAAGTAAAACACACAAGTTCCAACACACTTAACTATGGTATCAAGTTCTTACAGTAAATATATATGTCATATGAGATATCATCAGATAAGAATAAGATTCTATATGGAATATTACATAGTGTCTTTGTGCAATTTTCAAATTTCAGAAAATGCATTTTTTACCAACCAAACTACTACTATTTGTATGTAATAATACGAAAAGAAAACATGGTTTTCTAAATCTTTTGGAATCCTAAATTTCATCAACTATTTAAGGATCTATGAAATACAAAAAACCACCTGTACATTAGGAACATTGAGTGATACCACTTCACAGTTTACACTCTTTATCATTACTACATCCTTCCTGTTCATAAAAAAAAAGAAAAAGAAAAAAACAGAAAACAGATTAGAAGCTGAGGTTGTGTAATTCAGGTTAGGTAACCTCAGTTGCATGCGAGTATGTGATTTCCATTGTCATAACAAAATATAAAATCATTTTCAGTCAATATGAATTAGAAAGCTCAATAAATTAAAACTCCAATCACTAATCTAGCAAAGAGAGAGTCAAATAACTTTACCGCAACTTTTCTTCTATTTTCTAGAACTACTTCTAATGGAGGTCGACCTGCAAGAAAAGACAGTTATTTTTTATTTTGATATCTTGCTTATAGTATTGTGCCTATTTGAGGATATAATTTTTGAATTTCTGCTCTTAAAAAGACTATTATTAGCTCAGTTCACATATTTTATCTGTGGATGAATTTAAATTTTAATGGCATATACTTAGCCTTTTTTTTTTAAAACTTAAGAATCAGGCCTTGTATACAATAGAGAAATATCAAACCTGTAATTTGCAACCGGTACTTAGCCCATACTCCATATATTGCATTTGCTATGACAGCCACCTTTTAACAAAAAGAATAAAAAATGTAAGAAGAACAAAAAGTAATAGTTAGAACAAATTGCTAAAGATACTAAGAAATGACTATAAACTGCAAAATACAAAGAGTATAGATTGTGATTGACAAGTTCAACTTAAGAAATGCATCGCTAAGAAAACTGCTAATATGAAAAAAAAGGTAATAAATAGCCAGATATTAATTGCACGGATACTGCAGTACTGGTCCTCAAGTATCATTAAAAGACTTACTGGTTCAAATTTTGTAATGGCATAGACCCATCCAAGCCAACTGCCTCATAGAGCTTTCTAAATGCCTATTTTTAAATTTAGCAAATTAAGCTCTTCTTATTCTTGAATGGAAAAGAAATAATTCCTATATGATTTATATAAATTTGACTATAGAAAGAGTTCAAAATGCATACTTCGACATCAGTAACAACAGTTGCCATCCGACATTAATTGCATGAATCCTCCCCATAACCTTAAACAAACACAACAAAACAACAAGAAAATGTGCTTTCACATAGTAAATTTGTCAATGCCAAAAAAAAACAATAGTTGATAGATAAAAGGGGAATAGATTAAATGACTCACAGTTTCATATTCAAGGCCTTGATTTTCCTGAGGAGAATAATCTTTTGAGCTTATATCTACAAATTTTATTGCCCCAAATGATTTGTCCTTCTCCTTTAGCATATTCACCTACCAAATTAAGAAAAATCAAGATTGGTATTCAAATAACAACAAATTATGCTAAATGGTAGTTGCCACTGTTTTCTTGTTTATTTATGTTGAGAAATACTTAAATTGTAACCTTGTGCTGTTCTTTTCTTCCAATCATTTTTAAATAATTAGCTTGTAAATATTTTGTCTCTGAAATTAATGATGCAACATTTTGGAATACAAAATAAGGATATATATATATAGAGAGAGAGAGACCTCACGCATGCAAAGGGGGCAATCGCCGTCATAAAGCATTTTTACTTTCCATGAACTATTGTCCTTTAATTCTGTAGCAATTGGATCTTTTACGCTTGAGTGAACTTTGCACTTGAAATCTGATGCAAATGTAAATTACACATTAGATTCAGAGGAGGAAAATTTAACAGTGAAAATAAAAAAAAAAATTGGAGGTTTTGTGTTTGTTTTGGATTAAGAATGCATTTCTGACAGGAAGGTTCTTAATCTAGAAACTCTGATATGCATTGTCTATGAGACTATGACTGTTTGATACCAGCTGATACCTACCAGTAGAGGATAAGAGGATACATTTCACACAAGATCCTCACAATTTCTACCAACAGGCGGTTCATTCTGTAAAATTACTCAGTAAACTAATTAACATTTAACAAATTTGAAGGTAGCAATGCCAAATTCGGGTAATTGGAGGTAGATTGTGCAAAACTAGCACAAAAGATGGATATTCTGGTATCAGACTGCATGTTAGGATTGCGATTGAATGAATCAGATATGAATGTAAAAGAAAATTGTTAAAAAGGTAAGAATTGATTTATACCAAAGCGAGAATAGTAGGAAGGAATTGTCGTTGTTTAATAGTAGATAATTGAGACGAAGCAGAAGAAATCGAATGGCGGGGGGGTGTACCGTGGAAGTATGGAACCTATTCGCGCCATGGATGCCATCTCGCTACCTCCTCACCGCTGTGTGCATTCAGAAATCAAAAGAAAGAAATATGAAGTGCGTGCTCTCTCCATTTGCTAGGAACGGGACATATCCTTTTATGGTACGTGGATGAACTGGAGAGCATTAATGGATGGGTGGATGGAGGGAAACACGGAGGCTAGGCCGAGTCAGAATCCCCTAAAGTAACTCAATCTTTGAGTTTGCATCCTTACCGTTCCTAGGTAGAATACACAGAACGGGGTCCTTTAATATTCGTGCCAAATAGAGATTGGACGGTCCGGATCCAAACTCAAAGATTGGGTTACACTTACTAGGCTCATCGCTGTTGGGGCAATTGCAAATTGGTGTCAATGTCATGTCGAGTACGGTTTTAATCAAATTGATGGAAAATGGGACATTAATTGCGTGACTAGTACATAATATTTATTCATTGATGGAAAAATGGGACATTAATTAATTTAAGAATTCAACAGTAAGTGGCGAAAGGGAAATATATATATATAGAGTTCAGCTGTATACTTCGCGTAAAGCGAGTATTTTACTTCACATCTATATTTTTAATTTTAAAGTTCAAAATGTCGATCCGAACCGTTCAAATTGATCTCCATATTAAATTGTGCTGGAGATCAAATTTACAATTTTTAAAAATTGTTTATTTTTTTGGAACTTTTAAATCACTGATTTTTTATGGCCCGATTTTCTGAAAAATAGTGATTTATTAAGGGTTTGAAAACCGCTGTTTTTCAATAGTGAAAAGTTTAATAAAATCAGCGATTTTCAAACCAGCTTAATAAATAATAAAAAAATTCTAAAAAATGTAAAATTTGGCTCCAAGCACATTTTAATATAGATTGAATATCTAACGGTTTGAATCGATGTTTGGACTTTGAAAATCGGAGAACAACCGGTTTGTTCCTGAGTCCAGGAACAAACGTTTTATATGAGCCATTCTATATATATATAGAGCGAGAGAGAGAGATAGACTATGGTGAGTTGTGAAGTAAAACAACGCGCTATATTTCATTTTGAAAATCCAAACAACCGATCAACATGTTCTCTATATTGAAATGTGCTTGGAGACTAAATTTTACATTTTTTGGAATCTTTTTACTATTATTAAGCACTTTGAAATCGCTCATCCACTGTAAACAGTAAAAAACAGTAAAATTTATGGACCACCGGATCAGCGATTTTCAAAGTGGCTTAATAAATAGTAAAAAAATTCCAAAAAATGTAAAATTGGGTCTCCAAGCACATTTCAATATGGAGATCATGTTGAGTAGTTCGGATCGATTGTTTAGATTTTCAAAATAAAAATTATGCGTAAAGTAAAAATGACCTCTTACTTTACAACTCACCATAGCCCAGCTCTCTCTCTCTCTCTCTCTCTCTCTCTCTATATATATATATATATATATATATATATATATGAGTTGGCTACGGTGCTACAGTAGATAGAGGGTCTCCGTGCTACGATATTTGAGTTTTTAAAATTCTAACGGTCGATTCGAACCATTCAACACATGACCTCCATATGAATATGTACTTGCAAATCAAATTTGACATTTTTTAGAATTTTTTTACTATTTCTTAGATAGGTAAAAAACACTTGATCTGAAAGAGATAACAAAATAGTAAAAATTTTTAAAAATGTCAAATTGATTTGCAAGTACATATTCATAAGGAGATCATGCTGAATGGTTCGGATCGACCGTTAGAATTTTGAAAACTCAAATATTGAGCCGTAGCACGGAGGCCCTCTATGCTATGCATAACACCGTAGCCAACTCCTATATGTGTGTGTGGGACGCACTGCGGCTGCGCAGTGGTATCCGTTAATCTTTATATAATCACTTTGTTAACTACATTAAGTACGCAAATGAATTCTTTTAATGTTTATACAAAGAAAGTGTGTTCTACTTGAAAATTTATACCTAATATATGTTTTTTTATTATTGTATTGGTCTTTATATATTTCCTAAATTCTTCATAAATATAACTTTATCCGCAGTCTGATATTTTAAATTGAACTTATTTTTGATAATTTTGAATTAATTATTTCAATTATTAGGATCGTTTGGCATTAATTGTGAATTTTAAATTCAAAGAAGGGTACTAAATTTAGAGGTGTACGTACACCCGTAGCCTGTTCATCAAATGCATTTTTAATGAAGATATTATATAAGTGTATGTACTTCCATGGAATTTCGTTTAATTAGAATATATGTGTGTGTGTATATATATATAATATATATATATATATATATATATATAGAATCTGGCTAATATGCTACGTATATAGAGCCCTCCGTGCTACGGCTCACTTTTTGAGTTTTCAAAACCCTAACGGTCGATCCGAACCGTTCAACATGATCTCCATATGAATATTGTACTTGCAAACCAAATTTTACATTTTTTAGAATTCTTTTACTATTTTAGGCCACTTTGAAAAAACAGTAATTTGTACACAACAGTAAAATCTGCTGGACCATTGGATCAGCAATTTTCAAAGTGGCTTGATAAATAGTAAAAAATTCTAAAAATGTAAAATTTGGTTTGCAAGTACATATTCATATGGATCATGTTGAACGGTTCGGATCGACCGTTAGGATTTTGAAAACTCAAAAAATGAGTCGTAGCACGGAGGGGCCCTTATATAAGCGTAGCATATTAGCCAGATTCTATATATATATATATATATATATATATATATATATATATATATATACACACACACATATATTCTAATTAAACGAAAAGTTCCATGGAAGTACATACACTTATATAATATCTTCATTAAAAATGCATTTGATGAACAGGCTACGGGTGTACGTACACCTCTAAAATTTAGTACCCTTCTTTTGAATTTAAAATTCACAATTAATGCCAAACGATCCTAATAATTGAAATAATTAATTCAAAATTATCAAAAATAAGTTCAATTTAAAATAATCAGACTGCGGATAGAGTTATATTTATGAAGATTTAGGAAATATAAACCAATACAATAATAAAAAAACATATTTAGGTATAAATTTTCAAGTAGAACACACTTTCTTTGTATAAACATTAATAAGAATTCATTTGCGTACTTAATGTAGTTAACAAAGTGATTATATAAAGATTAACGGATACCACGTGCGCAGCCGCAGTGCGTCCACACACACACATATATAGGAGTTGGCTACGGTGTTATGCATAGCATAGAGGGCCTCCGTGCTACGGCTCAATATTTGAGTTTTCAAAATTCTAACGGTCGATCCGAACCATTCAGCATGATCTCCTTATGAATATGTACTTGCAAATCAAATTTGACATTTTTAAAAATTTTTACTATTTTGTTATCTCTTTCAGATCAAGTGTTTTTCTACCTATCTAAAAATAGTAAAAAATTCTAAAAAATGTCAAATTTGATTTGCAAGTACATATTCATATGGAGGTCATGTGTTGAATGGTTCGAATCGACCGTTAGAATTTTAAAAACTCAAATATCGTAGCACGGAGACCCTCTATGCTACGTGTAGCACCGTAGCCAACTCATATTATATATATATATATATATATATATATAGAGAGAGAGAGAGAGAGAGAGAGAGAGAGAGCTGGGCTATGGTGAGTTGTAAAGTAAGAGGTCATTTTTACTTTACGCATATATTTTATTTTGAAAATCTAAACAATCGATCCGAACTACTCAACATGATCTCCATATTGAAATGTGCTTGGAGACCCATTTTACATTTTTTGGAATTTTTTTACTATTTATTAAGCCACTTTGAAAATCGCTGATCCGGTGGTCCATAAATTTTACTGTTTTTTACTGTTTACAGTGGATGAGCGATTTCAAAGTGGCTTAATAAATAGTAAAGATTCCAAAAAATGTAAATTTAGTCTCCAAGCACATTTCAATATAGAAACATGTTGATCGTTGTTTGGATTTTCAAAATGAAAATATAGCGCGTTGTTTTACTTCACAACTCACCATAGTCTATCTCTCTCTCTCTCGCTCTATATATAGAGATAATGGCTCATATAAAAACGTTTTTCCTGGACTCAGGAACAAACGGTTCGGTTCTCCGATTTTCAAAGTCCAAACAGTCGATTCAAACCGTTAGATATTCAATCTATATTAAAATGTGCTTGGAGACCAAATTTTACATTTTTTAGAATTTTTTTATTATTTATTAAGCTGGTTTGAAAATCGCTGATTTTATTAAACTTATTCACTATTGAAAAACAGCGGTTTTCAAACCAGCTTAATAAATCACTATTTTTCAGAAATCGGGACCATAAAAAATCGTGATTTTAAAGTTCCAAAAAAAATAAACAATTTTTAAAAATTGGTAAAATTTGATCTCCAAGCACAATTATATATGGAGATCAATTTGAACGGTTTCGGATCGACATTTTGAACTTAAAATTAAAAATATAGATGTGAAGTAAATACTCGCTTTACTTTCGCGAAGTATACAGCTGAACTCCTATATATATATATTTCCCTTTCGCCACTTACTGTTGAATTCTTAATTAATTAATGTCCCATTTTTCCATCAATGAATAAATATTATGTACTAGTCACGCAATTAATGTCCCATTTTCCATCAATTTGATTAAAACCGTACTCTGACATGACATTGACACCAATTTGCAAGTGCACCCAACAGCGATGAGCCTAGTAAGTGTAACCCAATCTTTGAGTTTGGATCCGGACCGTCCAATCTCTATTTGGCACGAATATTAAAGGACCCCGTTCTGTGTATTCTACCTAGGAACGGTAAGGATGCAAACTCAAAGATTGAGTTACTTTAGGGGATTCTGACTCGGCCTAGCCTCCGTGTTTCCCTCCCATCCCACCCATCCATTAATGCTCTCCAGTTCATCCACGTACCATAAAAGGATATGTCCGTTCCTAGCAATGGAGAGAGACACGCACCTCATATTTCTTTCTTTTGAATGCACACAGCGGTGAGGAGGTAGCGAGATGGCATCCATGGCGCGAATAGGTTCCATACTTCCACGGTACACCCACCTCCGCCATTCGATTTCTTCTGCTTCGTCTCAACTATCTACTATTAAACAACGACAATTCCTTCCTAACTATTCTCGCTTTGGTATAAATCAATTCTTACCTTTTTAACAATTTTCTTTTACATTCATATCTGATTCATTCAATCGCAATCCTAACATGCATGCAGTCTGATACCAGAATATCCATCTTTTGTGCTAGTTTTGCACAATCTACCTCCCAATTACCCGAATTTGGCATTGCTACCTTCAAATTTGTTAAATGTTAATTAGTTTACTGAGTAATTTTACAGAATGAACCGCCCGTTGGTAGAAATTGTGAGGATCTTGTGTGAAATGTATTCCTCTACTGGTAGGTATCAGCTGGTATAAAAACAGTCATAGTCTCATAGATCAATACATATCAGAGTTTCTGGATTAAGAACCTTCCTGTCAGAAATGCATTCTTAATCCAAAACAAACACAAAACCTCCAATTTTTTCCAATTTTTTTTTTATTTTCACTGTTAAATTTTCCTCCTCTGAATCTAATGTATAATTTACATTTGCATCAGATTTCAAGTGCAAAGTTCACTCAAGCGTAAAAGATCCAATTGCTACAGAATTAAAGGACAATAGTTCATGGAAAGTAAAAATGCTTTATGACGGCGATTGCCCCCTTTGCATGCGTGAGGTCTCTCCCTCTATATATATATATATATATCCTTATTTTGTATTCCAAAATGTTGCATCATTAATTTCAGAGACAAAATATTTACAAGCTAATTATTTAAAAATGATTGGAAGAAAAGAACAGCACAAGGTTACAATTCAAGTATTTCTCAACATAAATAAACAAGAAAACAGTGGCAACTACCATTTAGCATAATTTGTTGTTATTTGAATACCAATCTTGATTTTTCTTAATTTGGTAGGTGAATATGCTAAAGGAGAAGGACGAATCATTTGGGGCAATAAAATTTGTAGATATAAGCTCAAAAGATTATTCTCCTCAGGAAAATCAAGGCCTTGAATATGAAACTGTGAGTCATTTAATCTATTCCCCTTTTATCTATCAACTATTGTTTTTTTTTTTTTTGCATTGACAAATATACTATGGCAAATCACATTTTCTTGTTGTTTTTTGTGTTTGTTTAAGGTTATGGGGAGGATTCATGCAATTATGTCGGATGGCACTGTTGTTACTGATGTCGAAGTATGCATTTTGAACTCTTTCTATAGTCAAATTTATATAAATCATATAGGAATTAATTCTTTTCATTCAAGAATAAGAAGAGCTAATTTTCTAAAATTTAAAAATAGGCATTTAGAAAGCTCTATGAGGCAGTTGGGCTTGGATGGGTCTATGCCATTACAAAATTTGAACCAGTAAGTCTTTTATTATACTGAGGACCAGTATTGCAGTATCGTGCAATTAATATCTGGTTATTTATTTACCTTTTTTTCATATTATCAGTTTTCTTAGCGATGGATTTCTTAAGTTGAACTTGTCAATCACAATCTATACTCTTTTGTGTTTTGCAGTTTATAGTCATTTCTAGTATCTTTTAGCAATTTGTTCTAACTATTACTTTTTGTTCTTCTTACATTTTTATTATTCTTTTTGTTAAAAGGTGGCTGTCATAGCAAATGCAATATATGGAGTATGGGCTAAGTACCGGTTGCAAATTACAGGTTTGATATTTCTCTATTGTATACAAGGCCTGATTCTTAAGTTTTTAAAAAAAAAAGGCTAAGTATATGCCATTAAAATTTAAATTCATCCACAGATAAAATATGTGAACTGAGCTAATAATAGTCTTTTTAAGAGCAGAAATTCAAAAATTATATCCTCAAATAGGCACAATACTATAAGCAAGATATCAAAATAAAAAATAACTGTCTTTTCTTGCAGGTCGACCTCCATTAGAAGTAGTTCTAGAAAATAGAAGAAAAGTTGCGGTAAAGTTATTTGACTCTCTCTTTGCTAGATTAGTGATTGGAGTTTTAATTTATTGAGCTTTCTAATTCATATTGACTGAAAATGATTTTATATTTTGTTATGACAATGGAAATCACATACCCGCATGCAACTGAGGTTACCTAACCTGAATTACACAACCTCAGCTTCTAATCTGTTTTCTGTTTTATTCTTTTTCTTTTTTTTTGTGAACAGGAAGGATGTAGTAATGATAAAGAGTGTAAACTGTGAAGTGGTATCACCCAATGTTCCTAATGTACAGGTGGTTTTTTGTATTTGATAGATCCTTAAATAGTTGATGAAATTTAGGATTCCAAAAGATTTAGAGAACCATGTTTCTTTTCGTATTATTACATACAAATAGTAGTAGTTTGGTTGGTAAAAAATGCATTTTCTGAAATTTGAAAATTGCACAAAGACACTATGTAATATTCCATATAGAATCTTATTCTTATCTGATGATATCTCATATGACATATATATTTACTGTAAGAACTTGATACCATAGTTAAGTGTGTTGGAACTTGTGTGTTTTACTTGACACCTTGTTTGGATGGAGAGTAGAGGAAGGGAGGGAAAGGAAAGAAACGAAAATTTTCTGTTGAATCGTGTTTAGTTGATAAAATTATGTCGGAGGTGAAGAGTATAGGAGGTGAAAGGTTTAACCTTGTATCATTGTAATTAGAATCAGTTTTCCTCCCGATTTGGAGTGTAACGGATGGAAAGAAACTTTATTGCAAATATTTTTAGAAAAAATAACACAAATGTTCAACCATATATCTTACCTCTATATTTCTCATACAAGTTTTTTGTCACAAATTTACAACAACTACCGAATTTCTCATTAACCTTCTAAATTTTAATCAACGAAATAAGAAATAAGACGGAAAAAAAAGTTAAATTTATTTTCTCTCATTAGAGCATTTATATCCCTGATACTATTAGAGTTTCTAATCTGATGTGGCAGTTTCTAATTCAGTTTTAAAGATGTGAGAGAGTTTATTATTTAGAAACTATACAATAAAGTTTCTTAATAAGAAACTGTTTATAAACTCCATGCTTAATAAATGATTGGCTCAAATTATTTCTGTTTTTTAATTTGTTGCTGACGTGGTTTAATAGAAACTCTAAAATTTAATTTCAGAAATGTGAGAGTTAGAAATTTTAGAGACCTTAATTTTTAAAAAGAGGTTAACAGTTATTTAGAAACTCATTTGAATTGCTGGAATATAGATGCTCTTAATCATCCAAACACGAAGAGATTAAATATGTTAATCTTTCTTTATATTATATTTCATTCCCTTCTATTCTTCACCTCGTCTTCCTTCCTCTACTCTCCATCCAAACAAGGTGTTTAAGTATTTTCATCTTTTGATTTTGGAAATGAGTAGAATTAGAATACCTCTGAACTAAAAACTGGAGATATATCGCAAATAGAGTTTAATTTGTTGAATAAAGAAATAACAGAAAAAGGAAAAAGTGGGAATGGTGAAAAGTGAAAAGTGAAAATCAAACGAAATGGAATTTTTACTTTGGAATTTTAAAACGCTTTGAAAAGAAAAGACATTTTAGTTCTTTCACAAAATCTTTCTTATATTTTACCCTAATAAAAACATATGTTAGATTCAAGAGCTAGTTTAGACAAAAAAATCTAATATGATATGTAAACTTGTTTTGTGTAGAACAAGGAACGCAAGATGAATAAATATTTAAAATCAGGTATTCATATTATTATGGCATGTGTTTATATTATTACGATATGTGTTATATCAGAGTTCTAAATAGCTCGCAATAGTTACGCTATAGACCTCAAAAGCTATAACACTGGCTATTGACCATTTTTCTTTTATTATGATTATAAATAGCTAGTTATGGTTGCGCTATAGTTTTTTCAGACCTTAAAAGCTATAGCGCTATAATCGCTATTTAGAACTTTGTGTTATACTAATGAAAGTAGATAAAAAGAGAAGCATGAATGAAAGGGTATGCTCATGTTTGGTTTTGAGTTATACATGTTTGGCATGAACTTCAAATTTAATTTACAAAACTCAAGTTAGTCTCATTTAATTTGATAGAAGTTTCAAATTAATAAGTATATTGTTATTAAGTTGTCAAAAGTGTCAGAAAAAATACTAAAAGTTAATATAATAGTAAATGAATTGATAAAAAAATCACAATCAAATTAAAGAGAATTAGATTATATCATTGTGAATAAAAAATTATTATAGTAGTAATAATAATAATTATATTCTATTAGCTCTACTTCTTTCAAATTGGGATTCTGATCATTCATTAAGTTAATTATTTTCTACTGGGTATAGTTCTTTCACATTATCATAAAAAAAAAGGTTTGATAGAGGTTAAACAAATCAACACATGTTATCATGCCCGTTGGTCTAATTGCCACTATTAAGTTAGAACAACGCAAATGAATTACACAAAAACTGAAGGCAATATTAACAATTAATACAACATCATTTTACATAGAAATGATAAAAGAGTTTTCCCTAATTCTCCTTACTGACAGAGAAGAGAACTGTTAGTAATTGCCAACACTTGATACATACCAAAACACTACTCCAACTGATCCAACATCCATTTTCTAATCATTACCTTAAAAAAAACATAGAACTACTGATCCAACATCCATAATGTAACCATCATCTCAAAAGGAACATAAAATAAAATGAAAGATAAACTTCCCAGTCATACGCTCCAAGTTAGAAACATCATCACATAGTAAAAAATGCTCAATTTGATAGTTTACTATCAACTGATCACACTTATCTAACCGTATTCGTTTTTGCAATATGAAAATTTACCATTTTCGACTATGTACATCGGGTTGTTGTTGTATTTTTCCTTCGTGTGCATCACCAATGCCCCATGGTAGCGAAAAATAATTCAGCAGCCCAGTCTGCAAAATTAATGGAAATTAATTTTCATCTCTTATAAATTGTAAAATTGGACGAAGGAAAAAAATCTTACTTCGAATTTTTTTGTTCTTATGCTGGTGTTCCAATGAACTGTCCGTTGCGCTCTCCAGTTGTGCTTACAAGGGCATTTCCGTCATAACTGTCTATTGGGCATGAAGAATAAATAAAAAAATTTGCATAGGTGGTTGTATACTGATTGAAGCCAATAAAGGCTAATTTGCTTTGGAGAGGTTTTCCTCTTCTGATGTGAATGGCGGTAAAGTTGGCGTAATTCTGAAGGATAATCTCCGAAGAATATTCGATCTAGGAACCTTCACATTTGAAAAATGAGAAAAAAATTATAATTTTGCAGAAGCTAAATGAAAATATAGTACTATACCTGTCAAGAAAGCTTATTATGACATTGAAGTGTATGACTAAGTCTGACCTTATCTATCTTATACTCAGGGGCAGATTTGTAAATGTCAGGGGGTGGTAAACCGCCCCCATGATTTTAAAAATCTTAATAATGTATATTAAAATTTAATTGAATTTTTGTTTTTTTTGAAGTTTGTATATAGTTTAGCCCCCCTCATAAAATGACAAATGGGTGCTTGTAGCCTAGTGGGTAGAGTTTCATTTGATGTTTGTGAGGTCATGGGTTCAATTCGTAGTGACCACATTATTTTTTCCTTTTGACATTATGCATTTTATAGTTTAGTCCCCCTCTATTCAAATATTCTAGTTCCGTCCCTGGCCATACTTAACCTAAGCTATATGATTTTGCCTCAATCAAGTTTACATTTAGCTTCAACCGCAACACAATTTAGTCTTGTTTAGCCTGACAAAATTTAATGATGATATATGGTGGTATGTTTACAGTAGTGATGTAAAGTGAACAATATCTTCAACAACACCAAATGAATATTATCTCAAAAGTGATAACCATACCAGTGCTGACCAAAATCCAATGCCTGTTTAGTTGCCAAAGTATTGGCTATTGTGTTCCTTAAGTGGCTCATACCATTTGACAGCAATTACTATTCCAATAGTACCACTTTTCTTTGCCTTATAAGAAGAGCAAAGATAAAACAACAAAAATTTCTATTTGAATGTACAAGAACTGGAGTCAGAATTGGAATTCTTAAAAGTGTAATGCATGTTTGGTACATGGTATTTTATTTACAAATTTTGAACTCTGTACTATTGCACATAACAGTACATTATTTGATATGTATTTTAAAAAATTTCCCTCAACTACACACTTTTCAGTGCAGAACATCCAAATTGTTGGGCAGTGAGTTAAATATTGTTTGGGACAATTACTACATTATTTTGACATGTAATCCATAGAAATTTGCAATGGTGGTGGGAAACAAATTACACCTTCTGGAAATATTGAAATCGTAATATTCATATAATTTGAAATTATTTGAAAATTTCCAATTACAGATAGGTGGAAATAATGTCAGAGTTGCTCTTGATGGCCTACTTTAGTAAAATAGCACAGTGCAAAGAAGGCAGTAAAATCCAGAAATCATTAATTTCTTCCAATGTATGAGTGGACACTAATAGTAAATGAAAGGTTACAAAGTCGAGTAAAGCGGAATTGTAAATCTGGAGGAAGAGGACTGGTATTCCATTTCAATTTTATTTGGGGAACTGTAAATTGTTCCTATTGTAAACTTTTCATGTAGCAATCTTTCCAACAGTGAGGTGTTTACCTTAGTAAGAGTGGAGAAAGTGATCTTGTTAGGTTTCACTCCTGTATTTTGCTGCTCTCCAGTTTCTGGTTGCACTCCTCCTCTTGTATTTCACTGCTCTCCAACTTGCTGATTGTCTGCATCACATTTTAATAAGAAAAGTAAAGTCAAACTTCACAAATTTTGATCCATGCAAAAGCCAGACTTCATGCAAGCATAGTGACAAATGAATTATTCGGGTTCGGTTCGACAGGGTCAAAAATTCGTGATTCGGAAATAATTCGGGAATGATTCGGAATTATCCGGACCAGAGATCTCAGTCCCACAAGGGAGAAAAAAAAAATGTTCTCGGAAAAATTCGCGAATAATTTGGTCAAAGTTCGGTCAACCGAATTATTCGGCGTTCGGTTCGCCATCACAAAAAAAAAACAAATTATTCACGAATCTTGTGACTATACATGCAAGTTATGGTAGGCCGTAAAATGTAAAGTAAAATTTCAAAAATAGCTTCCTAAAAAAATTCCAATGGAAAATGGCATCAGAGAGAATCCCATATAAACTAAGTCATCAGTCTTTCTTAACGTTAAAAAAGAAGTGCAGATTTTATCCACATTTTCCTATTCACTTGAGTCTCACTGAAAAATTGATCCAAGGATTATTAGCTATATTTTAAGAGCACTTGTTTAATAAACTTTACAAGGCAATGAAGAAAGATACCCTGTAAAAGGTTGAAAAAAAAACCTACTAGCCTGGTCTGTATAATGATACATGGTTGACATAAATTATGTTTGTAGCCAAGTATTCCTGCGGTTGTTTTGTCTTCAAATTAGAAGAAAAGGACATGCATTCAAGTAAGAGATATTGGCTTCTTATATAAAGTGGCTACCATCACTTGACAATTCATTTTAAATCTACAGTATCCGGATATAAGTGGATTAAGCTAAGTCATACAGTACATATATAATTGATATATTGGTTATGAGCTGGAAGCATGAAAGACCTTTCCTTGCAAAAATCATAATATATAGAACGCCCACCAAATCACTTAATTTTTTGAGGCAAATTGGTCTCGTGTTTATATTATTGCTAACTAACTCGTTTGGGATTATTTCCTCCAATTGTAGTAATTCCCTGACAGATGTACTATTAGACAACTTATATATAATGATTTCAACTCCAACAGCTATGAAATGATGCTCCCAAGCTGATTGTTTGTTTTACTCTGCATCAACAAATACTTGACACTTGGCATGTTACACCCTATCTACATGCACAATTTGGGGACATTTTATGATCAGCAGCTGTGTTTTTCAATTTATTTTCTCTTAATCTGTTTTTTGGGTAGTACACTGTACCAGTGAGATATCTACAACATCTCTCTTTGCCATATGAGCATGAGATGACTGGTACAGTGGCTTGAAGTTGATACCAATGTTTTATATAGTACCTAACACCTATTCACACATTTATACACAAAAGCAAAGAAAACAGTATACCAAAGAAGGATAAAAAATTGTAAAGAGAGATGCAGGACTTGTTTTTGTTAGACTCTGAGAGTGCAATTATGCACTTTAGTCCCTGCTTATGGTTTAATTAAAATGATAAACATATGATTGTTTTACCCATGACAGTAGACTCAGAGTGGTGAAATCAAGTTCACATATGTCATTCATTGCCCTGTGCTATGAGACTTACAGATATGACCTTGCTTTTATTTCTTGTGTCCATATTTCTTATAAGAAACCAAGGTTGTGAAGTCAAAATGGTAAGATGTACTTAGAGAATGGTAAGGTGTTTGTATCAATCATGATATTATCAAATCAAGTTCACTATTACACCTTCATCTCATATACTTTCACATACAGGTCCTCATAATTTCTATTTATTACTATTTTTTTAATATTTCTTTGGAACAGTAAGGGAAATACATAGGGATGTTTATATTCTTATTAGAAGGTCATAGGATGTCTAAGTTTTAATTGAATCCAGTAACTGGACTAGGCTTATAAATCATGCCTTGCATCCTCTCTTCATAGTATCTGACATGGAAATCCTTATTTTTTTTTGTTATTTTCAAGATCTGTTAATGAGTGAGGTAAACTATCAAGATTGACATCCTGTGTTCATAGCCATGATGTGATGCTAGAACCAAACAGGATGCATGTTTGAATTTCTTCAAAGTACAGGTGATGAAATTACCTCCCAGTCTCTTGGTTCGTGAGGTCGGTCTTTTATTGTTTTAGAATTAAATTCATCGTTAAACCTACATAACATTGATAGTTTTATTTAATGGAACCCTACGTGAGCTTACATAGCAACTCTTAATATTATACACCTGCGACAAGAGAGAGATGTGTGACCGCTCGCATGAGTGACCACCGAAATATTGCGGGGTGAATGCTATAATTGGCTACTCCAAATGAACCTCTGTGGATAAAACCGAAAGGTAAATGGAATAGAAAATTCACAAAAGGGTTTCCTTATTTAGACTTGAAATCAAATTTATTACCTTGAAAAGAAATTCTGTTGTGTAAGGCACTGCAAGCAAATAGTGCCCCCCTTTTTTTTAATTGAGAGATGCTTCCAAATAAATACAGAAGGTACGATATGGAGATATATTTGGCTTAGGCCAGGACACAGTAATTTGTTACCTTGAAGACTGTGTTTGAGCGAAATTCAACGGTTAAAGACAAGAATTGAGGATTTATGCATTGGAATCTTATTTGATGGAATTGACCACTTGCAGGGTTATAAAATTTAGGTATAACCTCGTAGCTGCTCAATTAGTACTACTTTCTTGATCAATCAACGGGAAATAAGCGGTAGAAACAAAAATAGACGTAAATGTACCCGTAAATTGGCTAATTGCAGCTGAAGAGACAAGTATTCCTCGCTTGCAGAGAGGCGGAGCAAAGAGAGTAGTGACATGATTGGTGTTTCCTCGCTTACAGAGAGGCGGAGCAAAGAGAGTAGTGACAGAAGAAGAGGAAAGGGCGGAAAGATGAGCAGCAAGAGTAGTGTCAGTGACTCAGTAGCAATATAGCAATATAGCAATATAGCATAGCATGGTTTCTGTAGTGAACATACCATGAGCGCGTATCCTCTGAGATACCTCATATTTTGCGTGACCGACGTGTCCGGTGCCTATTCGGGGATAGCGCAGGGGCCAGTATTATTTGTGCTTTGAGATTCGTGCAGAACGCATTTGAAATGTCACGCAAAATATGAGATATCTCAGAGGATGCGAGATCACATAAGATGGGGACAGGGAATCAAATCCTCCAGTCCTCCTATTAAGTCTTAAGAGGAAGAGTGGGCCCCACCGTACGTAAGGTTGACTGAGTGGGCTTAAATTAATGGACACTGTTAGATACATGATCCTTTCCATCAGATCAGCTGTTGTCTTCACAATACCAAACAGCCTTTATTTGTACCGTCACCGCTCACTCCCTTCACTTACTTAATTAGTTCAAACCAGATCCATCCATCCATCCACCTGATTTGTATCGAGATTCGTACTAAACACAACTGAAAATCTTCCTTAAAATCTGGCAACAGTAACACTGAAAAAAAAAAACTAAAATTTTGACCCCAGCATTGGATTTTCTGTGGCTATACGAGTCAATAATAGTATAATACTACTTGTCGGATGATGCGTATCTCAATTCCCAACCGTACTTTATTTATTTTTATTCCTATTCATTTAACAATTAAGTGGTGCATGATGATATATAAACAACGGCTGTATCATGCAATAAATAATGTTTAAGGCCATTAATTATCAAGTTAAATTCTATTCATGCACGATAAAAACGCCTTCACATGTTACACTAAAATTACTTATTTATTTATTTATTTATTTATTTATTTAGTTCTTTCTTTCTTTATTTGTTTGTGTGTTTGTTTGTTTGTTTGTTTGTTTGTTTATTTATTTTTATTTATTTATTTATTTATAATTGAAAAATTAATTGTTAAGATTGTCAAAACAATTAATTATAAGTTATCCTCCCTTAAAGCATATCTACCTAAATATGGGTATAGATCAATGTTCTAAGCGCGCTATAGCGTTTTTGGACCAAAAAAACTATGACGCCGTTTTTTCAGCCGTTCCGCTATGACGCGATAAACACTATTTAAACCTTTGGTATAGATATAATACAAGTCATCTGAATGTTACAGTTGGCAAAAGTAATGTAGAAAGTGGAGAATTATATATATATATATATATATATATATATATATATATATATATATATATATAGATAGATAGAGGTTTGCTAATATTCAAACGCTTGTTCCTAGGCCGTGGAACAAACTTTTCGGTTTTTACATTTTCAAAATTCAAATGATCGTTCCAAACCGTTCAACATTCAATCTATAATAAAATGTACTTGGAGACTGAATTTTACATTTTTTGAAAATTTTTTACTATTTATTAAGCTAGTTTTAAAATCGTTGTTTTCATTGACCATAAATTTTTCAATGTTTATTAAAATCAGCGATTTTAAAACTGATTTATTAAAAAAATTCCAAAAAATGTAAAATTTGGTCTCCAAGCACATTTTTATATAAATATCACATCTAACGGTTTGGATTGACCGTTTGGAGTTTGAAATCAGAAAACCAATTGGTTGCACCGCGGCTCCGGAACAAACGTTTTGATATTAGCCAACCTCTGTATATATATATATATATATATATATATATATATATATATATATATATATAGAGAGAGAGAGAGAGAGAGAGTAAGGCTACGGTGCTTTGCAAAGTAAACAGCCCTCTTTACTTCGGGCTACTTTTTCAATTTGCAAAACTCAAACAACTGATCCGAACCGTTCAACATGTTCTAAATATTGAAATGTGCTTGGAGACCAAATTTTACATTTTTTGGAATTTTTTTACTATTTATTAAGCCACTTTGAAAATCGCTGATCCAATGATGAACAGTAAAAAACAGTAAAATTTTCTGAACAACAGGATCAGCGATTTTCAAAGTGACTTAATAAATAGTAAAAAAATTTCAAAAAATGTAAAATTTGGTCTCCAAGCACATTTCAATATTTAGAACATGTTGAACGGTTCGGATCAGTTGTTTGAGTTTTGCAAATTGAAAAAGTAGCCCGAAGTAAAGATGCTGTTTACTTTGCAAAGCACCGTAGCCTTACTATATATATGTATATATATATATATATGTACATATATATATATATGTACATATATATGTATATATATGTACATATACATATATATGTACATATATGTACATATACATATATATTACATCTAAACATATACAGTTATATATATATATATATATATATATAAAGGATTTACCAGAAAAATGAAAGTGATTAATTTGATAAGCTAAAATAAAAGGGGGTAATAATAGGACAAACAGAAACACCGTGAAAGATAGTTGTAGATTCATCTGGATTTAGTAGGTACACTCTTCAATTGTTTGTAATAATTTATGGTTTTTTTAATTG
>JAJGRW010000847.1:27537-163695 GCA_025461045.1 Carex parvula
TTTGCAAAGTAAACCACCCCGTTTACTTCTGGCTACTTTTTGGATTTTGAAATTCAACACCGATCCGACCGTTCAACATGTTCTAAACATTGAAATGTGCTTGGAGACCAAATTTTACATTTTTTTGAATTTTTTTACTATTTATTAAGCCACTTTGAAAGTTTTCTGATCCGGTGGTCCAGAAAATTTTACTGTTTTTTACTGTTCGCCGTCGGATCAGCGATTTTCAAAGTGGCTTAATAAATAGTAAAAAAATTCTAAAAAATGTAAAATTTGGTCTCCAAGCACATTCAATGTTTAGAACATGTTGAACGGTTCGGATCGGTTGTTTGGATTTTCAAAATCTAAAAAGTAGCCCGAAGTAAACGGGTGGTTTACTTTGCAAAGCACCGTAGCCTTACTCATATATATGAGTAAGGCTACGGTGCTTTGCAAAGTAAACCACCCCGTTTACTTCGGGCTACTTTTTGGATTTTGAAAATCCAAACAACCGATCCGAACCGTTCAACATGTTCTAAACATTGAAATGTGCTTGAGACCAAATTTTACATTTTTTGAATTTTTTACTATTTATTAAGCCACTTTGAAAGTTTCTGATCCGTGGTCCAGAAAATTTTACTGCTTTTTACTGTTTGCCGTCGGATCAGCGATTTTCAAAGTGGCTTAATAAATAGTAAAAAATTCCAAAAAATGTAAAATTTGGTCTCTAAGCACATTTCAATGTTTAGAACAGTTGAATGGTTCAGATCAGTTGTTTGGATTTTCAAAATCCAAAAAGTAGCCCGAAGTAAACGGGATGGTTTACTTTGCAAAGCACCGTAGCCTTACTATATATATAACTATATAGAGTTGGGCTACGGTGCTATGCATATATAGTGTCATCCCGTGCTATGCATGTTTGAACCATCAGATGAGCTTTAAGATTTGCGCATTAAAAAATCGCTAGATGAAACTAACAGCGAAAAATTAAAACAAACACTCCTCCGTTCGCTCTTCTCCCCACTCTCTGCCCATCGCATCTCACCTCCCTATTGCTCCGTCTCCTCTCCCTATTGCTCTGCTCTCTTTATCGACAGGTCAAATTGCTACCCGGTGGCCTCTCTCTCCCTATCGCCTCCATCCCCCTCGCACATCACGCCCTCAGCCCCTCCATTTCTTGCGCCTCCTGCCTCTAGTTACTCCCCAAATTCACCCCCACCCCTTGCCGCTCTGTCTCGCGCCACCACTTGGTCGTTCTCTCACTCACGCCCCCTCACACCGTCTAATTCTCTTTATCAATCGCTCTTCTCCCTCTCTTGTTCTTACTTGTGTTTTAGGAAGCTCCAAGATGCGGATGGAGGCGGGAGGCGCGATACCGCTGGAGGTGTGAGGTGGTGCCATACGGGAGATGGATGGGCCGAAGGTGGCGGTTCTTTTCTGTTCTTCCCTTTAATTTGGGGAAAATACAGAAAAGGGAAGGAGACGACAGGGAGAGAAATTTTGTCGTTTCGCTATGTTGTTAACTTTACGGAGGATGTTGGTTTTTAATTTCTGTTATCATTCTTCATCCAGCGCTTAAACTTTGCACATATCTTAAAGCGATCCAACGATTGAAAAATGCATAGCACGAGATGACACTATATATGCATAGCACCGTAGCCCAACTCTATATATATATATTTATATAATATATATAAGTTCTGAAGTATTAAAATTATGTAGTCAAAAGGAGACTATAATTAGTCGGAAAAATTATATAAAAATACATTTATATGCATTGTAAGCACTTTTTAATATAGAGATCATGTTGAACAGTTTGGGTCGACTATTTGGACTTTTAAATCACATAACTAAATGTTATAAGATGTTGTAAGTGGATCCCTCCTCATATACTATAGATATATAAAATGTGTTATGTAATTAAAGTTTAATTACAACAACGTAATATTTACGAATGTATAGCATTATAAACATTTAGTGATTAACATGCAGTTAATATTGACCCTCATTTAATTTTAAAATTTATATACTTAAATATGATTTTCTATATAATTTAGAGTAAAACGTTATAAATTAAATATGATAAAATTGGCCCTCATAGTTTGAACTTTGAAGTGCATCAGAGATATATATGGGCTTAATAATGTGGGTCCAATCAATCTTAGCCCAACTAATTTAGAATTAGGCCCAATCAATCTTATAAGAGAACGGAGTAGGTCCGATGCCCATCGGACCTACTTTTAGGTTCAACGAGTATGATGACCGTCCGATCTAATTTAAATTTGTGCGCACTAAATTGAAACAGGCATGCACGAATTTTAAAGTGTTCCGTATAAAGCAAATCAACGGTGATTAAACCCATCGGACCTACTCTCAAGTGATCTTATAATATTAAGACACCTTGAATTTTTTATTTTTGGCAAGCTATACTAGTATCAAAATTTACGTGGACTGATAATTAATTTTCAAAAATCTGACGGGTTTATAGCATAATTAAGAGATTTCCGCACTTTAAGATGCTTTTTTTTAAGTTTAAAAATCGGATGGTTGCATGTGGTTGATCTAAATGAAATTTATGCTGCAAACTCTGATTTATAGCAGGAGCATGTCTATTTTTATTATATTTATTAGTGTAGTACTAGTAGTATAAGAAGCTCAATTTATCGATGTGGTTTAAAACCGAAATGTTTAAAAATACTCTCATAAAAGACAAAATAAATCAAAAGACCACTGACTTTTTAGATTTCAGAATTACCAGAGCCGCAACGACAAATGGCGGATCCATTCTTTGAGGTCCGCCATTTGTCGTTGCGGATCCGAAAAACAAAAAATTGCAGCTTGTTACCGTTAATTTAATATATTTGTTAAAAAATTTCAAAAATAGAATGAACAACTAATAATTTGAATATGTCAGAAGGAACATCAAACAAAATCAGTGTTCTAAATAGCGCGCTATAGCGCCGCTATAGCGTTTTTGGACCCTAAACGCTAAGCTATGGCATAAAAATACGCTAATTGAGCTACGGCCGCTATAGCGGTAATAGCGGTCCGCTATAGCGCATAGCAGGGAGCCGCTATAGCGCGCTATATGCATATTGGGCTTTTTTAGACATCCATAAAATTTATATGGGCTTTTAAAAATAGCAACTTATATGGGCTTTGGTCTTAACTCCTTATTTATATAAAATTCTCTTTCTCACTCAACCGTGCCTCCTTTGCCTCTTTGAAATTATTTACCTTCTCCAGATCCATAATGTACAGTTGGCAAAAGCTTCTAAGACTCCCTAACGCCGTTATTTGGTAACCCCTGATAGGGCCATGTTCCACAGGCCCTTTTACTTGTTCCAAACTGGGCCATGAAAGACTGGGATTCGGACCTTTACAAGGCCAACCCGACGTCGTATGGAAAAGCCCAAAAAGCTCGTTAAGCCGGGGCCCAATATGCCGGCCCCAAACCAGAGCCTTAATATAGGCCCATGCCAACCGACATACGGGATAGCCGGGGAAACGGCTAGCTTAATGCCGATGTCCCTGTAACGGCTAGCTTAATGCCCACGTCCCAGTAACGGCTAACATAACTGCCCACGTTCCCCATAAACGCCCGAGATGGCGGTTATGGCTGGACTATATAAGGCAGTGATCCCCATGAAACGGGGGACGCAATTTTCACTAAGAGAGAGATCATACAGGTCAGAGTCCGAATCTCTCACAATTCACCCCGAGTTCCTAACTCAACCCACACCTCGGCCTGCCATCTTCTGGCAGGGCGAATCCAACTCAGCCCAATTTTCCATACGGCCTCATCTCCCGAGATAGGACGTATCAACCACCGTGGGGCCACGCCTAGCTTGAACACAGAACTAGATGGCTCGCCCAACCACATCAACTCCGCTCCCACCAGGGGTAACGGCCCCGCCAGGAGTAACAATCACACCACCTCCGGTGGTAACATCACCTACGGCAAATCCTTCCAACAGTCAACTCCCGGGGGCGAGGCCTAGCAGCTCAATGATGCGACCCCATGGTCCTCAACCTGTTCAATCTCGCCCCGACGTTACTCGACCATTCACTGAAGGGAACACGACTAGACCACTCTACACCGAGTACAATCAGATGACAGGTACCTATCACAATCAGGTAACTGGTGCCTATCAAATACCTTACATACCGTATTACCCTCAGCAAACGCCGCTGTATCACCACGGCGCGACCCCTTATACACCTTACACTCCAACGGGTCCCCAGTATCC
This sequence comes from Carex parvula, assembly GCA_025461045.1. Taxonomy (NCBI): domain Eukaryota; kingdom Viridiplantae; phylum Streptophyta; class Magnoliopsida; order Poales; family Cyperaceae; genus Carex; species Carex parvula. The sequence goes on from JAJGRW010000847.1 coordinate 31,767, forward strand.
TTACGTCCCACCCTCTGGGCAATGGGGCCCGGGAGGCACTCACGGGATGTATCCCGTGACAGGTCCAATACCGTACTCTCAGCAAGTGCCACCGCGACCAATACACCAAACCGCACTGCCCACAGCACCCATACCACAACCTCTGTCCGCAAATCGTGTCCACAGCCGACCGGCAAATGTTTCACCAAAGAATCTGGACAGAGAATTTGTACAGGTCCGAACTGGCAACCAGACAGATACACCTCCCCCATCAGCACTACAGATCCAGTCCGAGCGCAGAGGCCAAAATGTTCTGCCAACAGGGATACATCCCGATGAAGGAAGACGGCCAGAAGGACAGGACGAGAACAGGGAACCTGATCCCGAAGGACTGCCACACCCCAGAGGTCCCGAGGTTCACCACTACGACGAGCGAGAATCAGCTAATCACGGGAGAGGGCCCAGACCATCCCGCAGAGAACAATCTCGCTCCCACAGAGAACGCGAACGAAGCCCACCCCGAGGTCGGGATAGAGCTCGCCGTGACGACCGGAGAAGGAACCGGCGATCACCTACCCCAGCCCGAGGTATCAACATGGCTCAAGTTGAAGAGCTGATTCAAACCAGACTCGCGGCCAAACTAGCCGAACTCGAATCCCAGAAGACAGGCGCCTACTCTCGGCCTATGGGAATCGAGGATGGCCCCTTGTCCAGAGACATTTACCGCCAGTCGATGACGGATTTCAAGTATCCGACGACCCTTCCCAGCTTCCGGGGTAGCGGAGACACACAAGATCCACACAACTTTGTGTATGGGTTCCTCGAGCGACTCCGCCTTCTCGGAGCCACCGATGCCATCATGTGCCGTGTCTTCACCACTTGCTTGACTGGCGAAGCATGGGACTGGTACATGACGTTACCTCGGAGATCTATCAACAAATTCGAGGACTTCGCGAAACTGTTCTTGGAGAGATACACGATCATTAAACCCCCGCAAGCCACGTGTGAGATGCTTCTGGATATTGTCCAGGGACAGCGCGAAAGAACAGGTGCGTTTGTCAACCGTTTCATACAAGCATCTCGGCGAATTCAGAACCTCAACGAAGAATTCGCCTTAGCCGCAATCAAGAAAGGACTCCGCAAAGGGGGTCCCGGAACCTTGCGTTACGAAGCTCACATGAAGAAGATGACCACTTTGAGGGAATTTGTAACCTTTGCGGAGGGTTACATCCGTGCCGAGGACGACAACGGGAGTCCTGCGAGGCCTAGATCTCGATCTCCCCGTCACCAAACTAACAAACAGCCAGCTCAGGACAGGTTTCGCAACCAAAGAGAACCTCGGAGAAACCAACCCAACCGATCAACCGAGCAAGAGCACAAATCTGGCACTGAGGGATACCGACAACACTTCGTGAGATATGCACCCCTCACCAAGAAGCGGCACGAGATGTACAACATCGTAGAGGAAATGTTCGACCTTCCTCCACCTTTGCCTAAAGACATTTTTACGGTACAAGATAACTCCCAGAAGTGTGAGTACCACGGGTTCAATGGGCATTCCACTGCGGATTGCCTTCAACTCAAAGACATCCTGGAGAGACTAGCCCGAGAGGGTAAGCTGATCGAGTTCATCAACCCCGACTTCTTCAGAAAATTCTCCAGGAAGTACAACGGCAAAGGTAAAATTTTCAAGAAACCCATTCCTTACAGACAGGACTATACAGGACCCCGAGTTGGGGAAGCCAGTCCTCACACCCGGGATGGTCCCAAAACTAGACACCAAGAACGGTAGAGCAGCCCTGTCATTAACTTGATTAGTGGTGGTCATCGCGGGACCATCAGAAGAATCTTACCTCGCGACAATCGAAAACCATACCCCACTGTTTTGCAGGTTGAAACCGACAAAAAGCGACCTCGATCCGAGGAAGCGATATCCTTTTCCTAGAAGGACCTAGGTGAGATTTCCAGCCCACACGATGATCCCGTGGTACTGAACCTCAAAATCAATACTCACCGGGTTAAGAGAGTATTAGTCGATACGGGAAGCTCAGCGGACATCCTGTATTTGCCGGACTTTCAGCAAAATGGGCCTCGACACTCGCGCCCTCCAACAGCATATCTCGCCTTTGATTGGCTTTACGGGAGATGCCCTTCGGCCTCGGGGTATGATGCCACTCAAAGTGACATTTGGCACGTCCCCTCGTACGGTGAAAGTCATGGTGGACTTCCTCATCGTTAATGCCCCTTCGGCATACAACGCAATCCTGGGAAGAGGAACTCTGAACAAAATCGGCGCAATCATCTCCCCTTCCTACCTGAAAATTAAATTTCATACAGATAACGGGATAGGGGAAGAAAGTGGCCAACAGCAGGTGGCGCGTGAATGCTACATGACTTCCATTCAGGGTCAAGGAGGCTCTATCCACCAAGTCGAGCAGTCGGAAGCAAAAACCAACCAACAACGGTTGCGCTCGAGTACCGAGTATCTACCACCCAATACCAACCTGGCGCTGGATCCAGTTGATAAAGCCGAGGTCAAAGCTTCCCTCGAGCCGACAGATGAAGTCGAACAACTCGATTTGGGCGGAGCTAGAACGCTCAACATCGGAAAGGCAGTCCAGGGACAAGCGAAGGACGAACTCATCAAGTTTCTCCGGGAAAATCAGTCCGTTTTTGCCTGGACAGCCGCCGATATGCCAGGGATTCCGAGGTCAATAGCAGAACACCGACTGCATATCAAACCAGGTTCAAAACCAGTTAGGCAACGAAAACGTAACATGGGTGAAGAAAGGCAGCAGGCCGTAAAGCGTGAAGTCCAGAAGCTACTCGACGCTGGTTTCATCAGAAATGTCGAGTGTCCAGAATGGACAGCCAACCCCGTGCTTGTCAAGAAGTCCAACGGTGACTGGCGTATGTGTATCGATTACACTGACCTCAACAAGGCATGCCCTATGGATCCATTCCCTTTGCCCAAGATTGACCAACTGGTCGATTCCACCTCAGGACATGCCTACCTCAGCTTCATGGACGCGTTCTCCGGGTATAACCAAATCCGGATGAGCCAAGACGACGAGGAGAAAACTGCTTTCACCACTAACTCGGGGCTATACTGCTACCGGGTTATGCCTTTTGGGTTGCGTAATGCTGGAGCCACGTTCCAGCGCATGGTCAACACTGTATTCCACGACCAGATTGGGCGAAATGTAGAGGCATACGTGGATGACCTGCTTGTCAAGAGCATGTCTGACCTCGACCACGTCCGAGATCTCCGAGAAACCTTCGCGACGCTGAATTCAGCCAATATGAAACTCAACCCGAAAAATAGTTTCTTCGGTTTAACCGGTGGTAAGTTCCTTGGTTTCATGGTTTCTATGCGCGGTATTGAGATCCATCCTTCCAAATCGCAAGCCATCCTCGATATGAAACTACCGAGGAACCTCAAAGAGTTACAATCCCTCACAGGCAAATTGGCCGCCCTCAACAGGTTCATTGCGAGATCCGGGGACGTCTGTTTCCCCTTCTTCAAAGCCATGCGTAAATCAGCCAAATTTGAATGGACAGAGGAGTGTGCCACGGCCTTCGAAAAAGTCAAAACTTACCTCGCTAATCCACCATGTCTTAGCAGGCCGACCGCGGGCGATATTCTGGTATTGTACTTGGCGACAACGGGTCATGCGGTAAGTGCTGCCCTTGTTCGGGAAGAGGGACGAGATCAGAAGCCGATTTATTTCGTCTCTCATGTGCTTCGGGATGCCGAAACTAGGTATTCCCAGATCGAAAAAGCAGCATATGCTCTCGTCATAGCCGCAAGAAAGCTGAGACCTTACTTCCAGTCGCATTCCATAAAGGTTTATACCGGGATCCCACTCAAGAAGGCGTTCGCAAATTTTGACTCATCCGGGCGACTGTTAGCTTGGGCGCTCGAATTGTCCGAGTTCGATATTTCTTTCCACCCTCAAAATGCTTTGAAATCCCAGATATTCGCCGACTTCATCGCTGAATATTCCGGAGTTCCTCCCGAGTCCGAGGGGCGTTGGATAATCCACGTTGATGGCGCCTCTTCGTTACAAGGGGCTGGAGCCGGGGTATCCCTCACTGGTCCACACGGGGAAACCCTGAATTATGCTCTCCACTTTCAATTCCCGGTAACAAACAACACCGCGGAATATGAAGCCATGATAGCAGGCCTTAAGTTAGCTAAAGAATTGGGCGCCCATGAGGTTCATCTTCGCAGTGACTCCGAGTTAGCGGTCAAGCAAATAAATGACGAATGCCGAGTCATGGACGAGAAATTGCGCAAGTACAGACAACAGTTCCACCTGCTCAAGAGCCATTTCAACGAAGTTGATATCCAACATGTCTCGCGCAACAAGAACTGCCAAGCTGATGCTTTGTCAAAACTTGGCGCCGCAGGCAACCTTGACAAAGACCGACCCGTGATTGTTATGGATATTCCAGAATCCAGCATCAACCTTGAGACCATAGCCGTATTCGCCATCGGTGAACTCGGTGAATCCTGGTTCACCCCGATGTGGAATTTCCTTAACACCGGAATTCTCCCCACCGACCAGCTGGAAGCCCGACGTTTGAAAAGGATCGCACCGATGTACTCCATATTCAACAACCACCTATACAAACGAGGGTACGTGCGACCTTGGCTTAAATGCATCAATGAGGAGGTGGCCTTACGAATGCTTTCCGAGGTACATGAAGGCATCTGCGGAAGTCATCAAGGAGCAAAAACTCTCGCCAAGCGAATTCTCAGAGCCGGTTTCTATTGGCCTACTATGCAACAAGATGCGGCGAACTTGGTCCGAAAATGCGAGCACTGCCAATACCACAGCAAGCTGAGCAACATCCCGGCATACGATCAGATTTCCATCTCGGGAGCTTGGCCTTTCGACTTATGGGGGATAGACATAGTCGGGCCGTTTCCCAAAGCTGTCAGACAGCGTCGTTGGATTATCGTAGCCGTTGAGTACTTCACCAAATGGGTAGAAGCCGAAGCGTTAGCCACCATCACAGCCGCGGCAGCAGAAAAGTTTATCTGGCGAAATATCATTTGTCGATTTGGCATACCACATGCACTCATATCGGACAACGGAACACAGTTCAATGCAGCCAGCACCATGTCGTTCCTTTCCAACTTGGGTATCCAGAACAATTTCACCTCGGTCAGCCACCCAGCTAGCAACGGATTGGCAGAAGTCACCAACCGTACTATCCTAGACGGAATCAAAAAGAAGGTGGCGGATAACAAAAAGAATTGGCCCGACATTCTTGATGGTATCCTATGGGCTTACCGCACAACACCTCGTGAAGCAACACAACAAACTCCCTACTCTCTGGTATTCGGGATGGAAGCAGTTACCCCAATTGAGATGATGGAACCATCTCTCCGTACTTTGACATATTCCACTGAAGAGAACCGCGATGCACGTGCCGCCGAGCTTGACCTCATCACAGAAAATCGGGAAAAAGCTCGCATCCGCACCACGGAGTACCAGCGTAGAGTTAAACGTGCATTTGACAAACACGTGGTACCCCGAGAATTCCAACCGGGCGATTTGGTGCTCAAGACCGTGGAAGCGACTGGCAAACATGTTAGCAAACTCGCTCCTCAGTGGGAAGGTCCTTTTAAGATCATTCGCCCACGAGGTAAAGGCGCTTACGAGTTGGAAGATCCGAGTGGTTTCATACTCACTCGCCCGTGGAACACTTGCCACTTGAGGAAATTCTACACTTAATGTATGTCGTTTTTGTTAGTCTTTTTAATAGATACGATGTGCTTAGGGCGGGATAAGCCTATGCTTTCTTTTCTTTTCATGTATTCACTTAGACCAAGATGCAAATTTTTTGTATGGTTCTAAGCTTTTATCAATATATATGATGTTACTTATGATTGTGTTTAAATTGTTTGGGTCCGAGATATATGCACGAAAGCCTTCTAAGGCAACGAAAGATGTCTTGGTTAAATTTCCCGAGATACACGACATAAATTAATGTAGTCCTAAAGGACGATGACTGATAAAATAGTAATACTATTGTCGGAAACATTTATCGAAAACCCCTCGGGGTAACGCATACGTTTCTCGCGACATAACTTTCCCCCGACATTGACCATTTTTGTCAAACAATAAAGAAAAAAAAAGGGGGATAGGGATATTAAGAACATTTGACTCGTTTTCAAAGGCATTCAAAGCATAAACCGAGATAAAATTTTGAAATCGGAAAAAGCAAAATGCAAATAAAGAAAACGGGTTACATCACATGTTCTGTTCAATCCCCACATCCCGGGGATATCAAATACCATATTACACCTTAAAACTGTTAAACCCCCACATCTCGGGGGTATAAATAAAACAGTACATATTACAACATAATTCTGTTTAACCCCCACATCTCGGGGGTGCAAATAAAATAACACTCTTCAAACTTCCACATGTCGGCGTACAAAACCGATGTCGCGTTCACTGCTTGCCATTATCCTTCCTATAAACAAAACATAAGGAGTAAGATTAAGTGTGAATAAAACATCTCGGTAACCATAGTAATAGAAGTGTTTACTTACAGAAGTCGGGACATTGTCCGATTCATGGACGACAGCTCCACTATCACAAGGCAAGATGGAAACATCCTCCGGATCCTTTCCATCACCTTGCGGAGCATCAGGGTTCATCTCAGTGCTCACCTCGATGGTCCCTACATTAACGTCTTCTTCCTCACTTTCAGAAGAGATATCGGAAGGAATCCCGTCATCTTCCCCTTCAGCCTCATTATCTAGAAGCTCGAGGTGCTGCGGCCATTTGTCTTTAGGCCAAGGATGAACAATTCTCCCAAGGGGATGGTTCTCGAGTTCCAACTCCTTCTGAAATGGAGTACCATCCGGGTTCAGCAACACATCGTTTTCGTCGTCCCAGCCATGATCCGAAAGATTCTTAATAACAAGTTTCTCGGGAGCCACTTTAGTAAAACCCATATGCTCAGGTTTGAACGGATAAATCTTGGCCAGTTCACCCATATAGGAATAAACAGTCTCCGTCATTATTTCCTGGCACGCATAAGGGACGGCTTGAGCAAAGGCCTTACTGCCTAAAAACTTACTCAAAGTCTTCTTCTTAAGACCCTCCATCTCGGCCTTTAGTCGGACATTTTCCGATCTCGCCTCCTCCACCTCCTTGGCCTGGGTCTCGAGCTTGGAATTAAGGTCATCGACCTTGTCCTTGTACTCTTTAGCTTTGCGCTTATAGCGCTTCGCCTTTTCCTCATTTTCCTTACGCTCGGTATCAGCCTTCAAACCTATCAACCGCACCATCTCGTATTTTGCCGAGGCAACAGCGGCTTCGCCAGTAGCTATCCTCTTCTCCCTGTCCTTTAACTTAGCCAACTTGATAAAATAATTCCTTTCCATGATCGCTTTGTTAATAGACTCTTGATCGGTTGTGACAGTAAGAGCACTACGCTTATCATTGTCCAGCGCATCTTTGAGGAACCCAAAGTAAACCCCGACATCATGCAGGGACCTTAAGACCTGACCGACGACTTGATCGGGATGCTCCTCAGCCCATTTCTTTTGACGTGCGGTCGTGGTCAGCCTGAAGGTTTCCCGAGAATACGCGGCCTGGACCTCGGGATGCTCTTCTTCCTCTTGCATGACAGAGTACCCGGGAAGATGCGCCAAAATGCTATCTGGAAACCCTTGAGAAATATGGGTCCCCCACACGAATCCGGTATGTCGCCCCCGGTCAGAGATACTCGACTTAAGGAATTCTCTATGCTCCTCAGCGGGATCCCACACGTCGCTTGCTGCCTCCTCAATGATTTTCGATAAATCCTTTTCAGCAGCCTCAACCCGAGATTGGGGAGTATCCTTCGGGGCAACCCCAGACACTTCTAATGCGATATCGGACTGAGCCTTTTGCCTTTTCGGCTCAGGTTCTTCTACCTCAACTCCTTTCCCCTTCTCTTGCCTCGTTAAACGCACGGGAGGGTCAACAGAAACTTCTTTCCTCTTCTGGGAACTCCCGAGCTTGGAAGAACCAGAAGCACCGCCCTTAGCTCCTTTGGTGGCTGCTGCCGTGTTTGTGGTAGACTTCGGGTGAACTGTTGTAGTTCTAACAGACCCCGACTTTACAGTCTTCGGACCCTTGGAAGAGGAAGCCGGCTTTTTAGAGGTCGCAACTTCCTTCCCTTTTGCGAAGCCGTCTTCCGGGGTCTCAAAGACAAGCGCTGAACGAGCGGCCTTCCAAGGTAGTGCCATAAACCCGCGCCCTGCGATAAAAACATGCATTAACAATTTATGTATAAAAGAATGATTGATGAATAGATGCGATGCAAAGGTATATCGGGTATGAGGTAAAACGAAGGAGGACTAACTTGTGAAATAAGTATCAAGAATTTCGACAGCCTGTAAATCTGCCGATGTCAGAGGAGGGGGAGAACTAGGGACCAAAGTTTCCTTTGTTAGAGGACGCCATTTCCTCCGTATCCCACGGAAACAAGGCAAATCCTCGGGATTCGCAAGGTATACCCAACCTTGATTCCAGTCGTCCACCTTTGATATACTCTCAAAAAGCGCAATTTTACCACGCTTCTGAATTGCGAGATGACTCTCAGTATTATATATAGGAGAGAAATAATGAAAGAACAACCCGACGTTCGGCCAATACAGTTCTAACTCGGGCATATAATCAAACAAATATTTGAAGCTCATAATATAGCACCAAGCAGGCCCGGTTAACTGTGCAGGGGTCACGTTGAGATGTCGTAATATCTCTCGAACGAACTTAAAGACCCTGACTTTGAACCCACACTTGGGCATCTTCCAATATATGCATATCCCACGTTTCCAGTCATGTGCCCGGTCATCCGGGCCCGGGGCTACCAGATCCAGCGCATGTTGGGGATAGTCCTCTCTGTCATCTTCATCCACAAGTTCCTCGTAAAAGGCATTTGTGTAATCTTGACATTGAACAACTCGTTTGGGAGAAATGTCAGCCGATGTGGGGAACTTCAAGTCAAGTGGATGACCCTCGCGAAGAACAATGTTTTCATGAGCCTTTTTCTTTCTTGGCTTCACAAGTCCTTGAGACGTCCCGGCTACGGCTAAATTGAGCTCTCCCCGGGATTGTCTCCCATCATCATCCTCCTCATCACTATGTTGCTCTTCTTCAGAGTCTTCAGGCAGAAAATCAGAATTGGGAGGAGGCATACCATAGAAACCCTTTCCCCTACCCGGGCGAAGGGGTTGATGAGATTGTGGGGAAGATTTCCCAGAAGCCTCGGACGATGGGTCCCGAGATCCGTCTTGTTCTTCGGCCATTTCTAAATTTTATAAATAAACAGTATTGGCTTAGGTAACCGGTTTTGCTTGGACTACCGAGTTACAAATCACTATTTTAACATATACACACAAATTGCCGAAATAATGAAAATTGTAATGGGGTATTAACTACATAATCATAGCAAGGTCAACCAGTTCAACCATTTTTCAAACTCGGCAATACATATGAATACCTATATGCGTAATTATTTAACATAAGGACAATTACCGAGATAGTAAAATTTACCTGGTGTAGAAAATTCCTTCGCACCTCGGTCTTCTTTGTCCGACGTAACTACGAGAAATCACCTGAAAACTCTGCACTTCCTCTGTAATTCCCGAGATCACTTTCGCTATATGATCACTTTCGCTCTGCTGCTCCGAGATTGATTAGCTCAAGAAAAACAAGAATAAATGAACGAATCGGGATGGAGAGTATATATAAAGGTCTCTATTTTTCCCGCTCAATACTTGCACAAATTTCGAAAAGGAGCCACGAAGCGTCGCGTTTCATCATGGCGATGCCTCGATTCCCGCGCCGTATCAAGGGAATCGGGCTCTTACCGAGTTGAAGTGCGCCAGGTGTCATACGGGGATTGCGCCATGAACCCGTACCTCTGACTGATTTGACGACCGATTTGATGGCTGACGGCGGATAACGGAAGGCGAGGCGTCAAACAATTAATACCGATATACTATATATACTTCCTCCGTCTCCTTATAACGGAACACTTAGTCATCACAATTATCCTTTCCAACTCGGGTTTTAACAATATGGCGGCTGACAACATCAAGAATGACGAGGTTAAAAAGGAAAAGGATGATATTCCATCGCCATACCCATCTCCCCCACACGAAAACCCCAACGTCAGTATCAAACCACCCTCATATAATCCCGGGGTAGGTGATGACGACCCGTTAGCTTGGGATAAATGTACCGTGTGCAAAACCCGGGGTAACTATCAGCACATGTTCCACTGCGACGGCTGCGAAGAAGCTTTTCATCCCGGATGTCTAGCTCGCAGATCACCCCGGAACCATGACGATCCCCGTTTCGCATCATTTACTTGCAGGGAATGCCTCACTCAAGAACGCCAAGCTAAGCGCTCCCGCCATGAATAGACTTAGTTATGTATAGGATATAACGGGAATAGCCCGTCTTTTGTTCAATACTTAAATGTAACTTTTAAACTTTACATGTATGTTTGTTTTGTAAACTCCATCGAGGTCATCATCTCGGGCTGTTTCAATTAATATATATTTTGCATGAACGTTTTAGTACTATCAATTTCAAGTCGATTTAACCACCTCGGAAACGCCGAAAGCCTATCATGTCGTATAACTTACACAACGCCCAATGACATTTATGGCTAATAGCTGGCGGCTCCCTGTTTTAGGCAATATGGCCCACGGTATTTATGGCAAACCTTCGCCCATAACGCCTATAAATAACCAGCCGCTCGTACGTCAGAGTAAAAGACACATCCTTCCTATCTTTTTCTCCTTCCTCAGAACCTCCGAGATGCCTATCAAGAGAGTTGTTTCCAAAAACAAAACACCTCTCGATCGAAGTCAGAATAGCGATGACCAACAGTCAAAACGTCGCCACGACATGCCTCCCCCCAATTCCCGATATTCTCGGGACACAATACGGGCCCTATCTCGACCTGAGAGATGGACACTCCTCCAACATTTTCCCGAGAAAGACCTGGATTGGATGCTCGTGAACGAGGACCTCCAAATAGGCGACCTTATTGACCTCACCCTTGCTAACGCGCCCTCGTTCACCAAGGAAGACGAGAACGACGTTTATAAATTCAATCTCGAACCCAAGTTACGGAGATGCATCATCTGCCGTAACAAAGATGCCCAGCACGAGATGGTGAAATGTCGGGGATGCTATGAGTGGAGTTGCTTCACCCATTACGACATCCAAGGCCGGTCGGACCCTGCCGTCAGTTCTGGAAATGTCCTGGGTGTTTATCACGCAATACTGGAGGCCCGAGTTTGTACACCGCTACCCAAGATGAACTCGACGCCGACAATCTTTTCGAAGACACCGACCATGGCAGGGTATAAGTGGTCCGAGAAACAACATCACACCCGTCTCTTTGCTGAACATGGCCATCACAGTGCTTGGAAGGCGCGACATGACAAACATGGCGCTCCCAGTGAAAATATTCTTCCAGGCACTATATAACATCACGTCCCATGTTTAGTTTAATAGGCGTTGTATGATTTCGATATTTTACTCGATCGAGGCGTTGTATGATTTCGATGTTTTCTTATATTTAAACTTGTTATGTTCTTGCAATATCAATGATTACTTATAACTCCAATGTTTCACTTCTTTCATTTCTTGACTAACTCGGATACCATTTCCCTTGTCAAAAAATAACTCGGATACCATTTCCCTTGTCAAAAAAAATAACTCGGATACCATTTCCCTTGTCACGTAAAAAAAAATATAATAAAAAAATAAAAATAAAAAAAATAATAAAAAAAAAATAAAAACTAAAAAAAAAAAAATATATATATATATATAGATATATACATATACGCATGTCTGTCGGTAATATATACCGAGATACTTAAACTGTGAGAACATATCAACAATCATATGTCACACTCGAGTTATTACGGCATGACTAGTACACTAATGTCGGTTATAAAAATCCTCGACAATAAGTACGCTTAGTTGTCTCAGGTTACTCACTATGATAACATGTTAACATCGGGTTACGTGTCCGGGGTAGATGACCGACATGTCTTAAACCCAAGATATAGATAACATTTAATAAAGTGTGTTTTATGAGTTATTCACCCTCAAGTCGAAAGCATCTCGCTGATGCATTCCGACTTCGGGGGCTAATGATAGGGCCATGTTCCACAGGCCCTTTTACTTGTTCCAGACTGGGCCATGAAAGACTGGGATTCGGACCTTTATAAGGCCAACCCGACGTCGTATGAAAAAGCCCAAAAAGCTCGTTAAGCCGGGGCCCAATACGCGGCCCCAAACCAGAGCCTTAATATAGGCCCATGCCAACCGACATACGGGATAGCCGGGGAAACGGCTAGCTTAATGCCGATGTCCCTGTAACGGCTAGCTTAATGCCCACGTCCCAGTAACGGCTAACATAACTGCCCACGTTCCCCATAAACGCCCGAGATGGCGGTTATGGCTGGACTATATAAGGCAGTGATCCCCATGAAACGGGGGACGCAATTTTTCACTAAGAGAGAGATCACACAGGTCAGAGTCCGAATCTCTCACAATCTACCCCGAGTTCCTAACTCAACCCACACTTCGGCCTGCCATCCTCTGGCAGGGCGAATCCAACTTAGCCCAATTTTCCATACGGCCTCATCTCCCGAGATAGGACGTATCACCCCCTTCCTCTCAGATAATGATGTCTAGATTATTTTGAAATTTGAATAGAAAAAAAATAGAATGAATCATGATGCTTAAGATATTTTGTATAGAAAAAGATCGATAGTTTATGATATTAGTATGGATATTTTGAACTGTGAACTTTTGTACTAGTTTAATATGAATATTATAATTTCTTAATTAATTTGGTGTTATTTATTGTTCTATGAAACTTTAGATAATGTTAATATATAGTACAAATATATAATATAATTTTGTAAAAAAAAAAAAGCTATTTGGTATAGCTTCCACTATAGCTACGCTATTCGCTATAGCTTTTTTTGTAGCATTCCCGCTATGACGCTATAAACGCTATTTAAAACATTGAACAAAATAGATAATATCTTATAATTTATATGTACTAGAAGGACTCCGAAACATTTTTCAAACACGATTTTTCTCGACAGGATTTTTTACAGCCGGGAAAAATTCTGCTTGAAAAATATTTCAGAGTCATTATAGTGCATATAAATTATAAGATGTTTTATCTATTTTGTTTGATGTTCCTTCTAACATATTCAAATGATTAGTTGTTCTAATTTTTTATTAAACAAATCAATAAAATTCACCGCAGAAATTGAATTTTTTTTGGAATTTGGGGGTCCACAACGACAAATGGCAGACCTCAAAAATTGGGTCCGCCATTTGTCATTGCGGCCGTGCTAAATTTTGAATTTTTAAGATTCAATGATCTTTTGGTTTATTTTTTTTTTGGCAAGGGTATATTTAAAAAATTTCGGGATTTAAAATGGTGCATGTGTTTTCTGGTATGATGGAAAGCTTGGTTCTCCAATTGAAAAATTACTATATATGAATACATATCATAACCTCTTATCATATATATATATATATATATAGAGAGAGAGAGAGAGATAGACTATGGTGAGTTGTTTCACATCATATTTTCATTTTGAAAATCCAAATAACCGATCAGAACCGCTCAACATGTTATCTATATCGAAATGTGCTTGGAGACTAAATTTTACATTTTTTGGAATTTTTTTACTATTCATTAAGCCACTTTGAAATCGATGATCCACTGTGAACAGTAAAAAACAGTAAAAATTTCTGGACCACCGGATCAAAGTGGCTTAATAAATAGTAAAAAAATTCCAAAAAATGTAAAATTTAGTTTCCAAGCACATTTCAATATAGATAACATGTTGAGCGGTTCGGATTGGTTGTTTGGATTTTCAAAATAAAAATATGAGCGTGAAGTAAAAATGACTTCTTACTTCACAACTCACCATAGCCCAGCTATATATATATAGAGGAGGGTTCAAATGCCTTCATTTTTTGTGTCTCCATCATGCCTCCATTTTTAAAAACTTTAATAACTCAAAATTTAAAACTTAAAAGTCAAAATAAAACCGTTGGATATGATCTACATCATTTTATCTATACACGTTCATAAAAAATTATCACATTTCGATTTTGTTTTTATATGAATCAATAAGTTGAAAAATCAACATCTAGAAATTATCCACATTAGTACGTATTTTACAAGCTCTTGATGACAACTAAAACAAAATTGAAATGTCATAATTTTTTACACGTGTATAGATAAAATGATGTAGATCATATCCAACGGTTTTATTTTGACTTTTAAGTTTTAAATTTTGAGTTATTAAAGTTTTTAAAAATGGAGGCATGGTGGAGGCATGAAAAATGGAGGCATTTGAACCCTCCTCATATATATATATATATATATATATATATATATATATATATATATATATATATATATATATATATATGAGGAGGGTTCAAATGTACCATTATTTTTGTGCTTCAATATGCTCAACATCCTTTATCTCCATTTTCAAAGTCCGAGCAGTCGATCCGAACCGCCCAACATGATCTTCATAATAAAATATGCATGGATACCAAATTTTATATTTTTTAGAATTTTTTTACTATTTTTTAGATAGGTACAAAATCACTTTTGTAAGGAGATTCTGGACCATCCGATAAAGTGATATTGGACCTATCTAAAAAAATAGTAAAAAAATTCTAAAAAATATAAAAATTGGTCTCCAAACATATTTTATTATGAAGATCATGTTGAACGGTTCGGATCGATTGTTCGGACTTTGAAAATAAAGATAAAGGATGTGGAGCATATTGAAGCACAAAAAATATGGTGCATTTGAACCCTCCTCATATATATATATATATAAATAGAAATCCAAATCACACTTTTTAATCTGAGAGCACCAATATTTTTTAAGAATGCATACCTCCCCAATTGACCATTTTTCCTTCAACCAAATACCATCATCCTTGCAATCCTCTTGCTTCTCCCTATTCAACAGTAACAGATCATCACTTATCAGCCACAATTAAACTCAAAAGCAAAAAACATAGATGCATACCAAGTAAATGTGAACTCTTGATTTTCTCCGGGTCAGGGAGGGGGTGATTTGTATAGAAACAAAATTGAATAATATATTCTAGATTTTTCGATTCTGCCGTGGAAATCTTGTATAGAAACAAACAATGAGAATTAAGGAAACAAGGAAATAAGAAAACAGAGAAATATATTGCCAAAAGAAGAAATACGGAAATATATTTCATGGAGAAATATAATGTTGCTAAGTAGGAAAAATAAGGAAACATATTTGATAGACGGAGAGAATATATTGTTGCTGAGTTTGCTCAAATTTAATTGTAACGTATTGTGTGGCAATATGTGTGGCGAGTATGTTTTTAACTAAATTTAGTCTTCTACACGTAAAACAGAAGTATTTAATCAACAGAAGACATATTATTTGATTGAATGGCTGATATTAAGTATGAAATTTCATCTTTCAATCGTAGCCGTTGGCGGATCAGGACATTTACGTGCTTAATATAAGAATGGAGATGTTTTCTTTATGATAGCTAGGTTTGGATAGCATATATGATATATATATATTAGATGAAAAATTGTTATAAAAGTATACTTTTGGAAGTTCTTATATACTGGCTTTTAATTACCAACAATAAATGATATGATATGACTCTGGTTCTTTTTCTGAATTATCAAAGTCAATTTTAGAATAAATTATTTTCTAATGATGTAATAAGGCACCCAAAATTCTTTTGATTGCTAATAATTAAGAACTTCCTCTGGGGTGTTTTTCACTTCCAGGCTGCATTCACAATGCACAAAGCTCGAGCTGGTTCTCGACTGATGAAATTAATTTCCGTTGATTATATCAAGATAACCGACTATATCCTAATTCTGTCAGGTTTGCTGGAGGTTTGTTATATCACCGACTCGATCGGTGCTGCTCCTGATGTCCGGGGTGTCCATGATGAACCGAATGCAACCGTCAGCACAATGGTGTGTATATTGCACACACAAAGATTAGGGAGGGAGGTGCCTGGCATTATACTTGAAAAGATCAGATCTTGCATGAGTACCCATGTAGCTAGGTTGCAAACCTATCAATTCACGTGCCATATATATTAATTCATTATGTTTGTTTTTTTGTGTGTTTAAATTATTGATGGATAAAATAAAATAGTGTAAGAAATTAAGTAATTGTAAGCATATGAACATTAGCTCGTGTAAAAAAAATCTTGTATAATATATATATATCGTGGACTGTATATTCTTGAGTTGATAATATACATGCATCTCATTTGTATATCGTGGACTGTATATTCTTGAGTTGATAAAAGTCTAGGAACGCTGACAAATTAATCAATTACAGTTCCCATGCATGCATATTCCTATCAC
This sequence comes from Carex parvula, assembly GCA_025461045.1. NCBI lineage: Eukaryota > Viridiplantae > Streptophyta > Magnoliopsida > Poales > Cyperaceae > Carex > Carex parvula. Next base: position 48,225 of record JAJGRW010000847.1, read on the forward strand.
CGTTTCTATGGCATTTTGTGGAATTGGATTTTGTCCAGAGAGATTTACTTTAAGATTCGTGCCAACATATTTAAAACCGTACTCTGACATGACATTGACACCAATTTGCAATTAGTAACCCAATCTTTGAGTTTGGATCCGGACCGTCCAATCTGTATTTGGCACGAATATTAAAGGACCCCGTTCTGTGCATTCTACCTCGGGACGGTAAGGATGCAAACTCAAAGATTGAGTTACTTTAGGGGATTCTGACTCGGCCTAGCCTCCGTGTTTCCCTCCCATCCACCCATCCATTAATGCTCTCCAGTGCATCCACGTACCATAAAAGGATATGTCCCGTTCCTAGCAAATGGAGAGAGACACGCACCTCATATTTCTTTCTTTTGAATGCACACAGCGGTGAGGAGGTAGCGAGATGGCATCCATGGCGCGAATAGGTTCCATACTTCCACGGTACACCCACCTCCGCCATTCGATTTCTTCTGCTTCGTCTCAATTATCTACTATTAAACAACGACAATTCCTTCCTAACTATTCTCGCTTTGGTATAAATCAATTCTTACCTTTTTAACAATTTTCTTTTACATTCATATCTGATTCATTCAATCGCAATCCTAACATAACATGCAGTCTGATACCAGAATATCCATCTTTTGTGCTAGTTTTGCACAATCTACCTCCCAATTACCCGAATTTGGCATTGCTACCTTCAAATTTGTTAAATGTTAGTTTACTGAGTAATTTTACAGAATGAACCGCCCGTTGGTAGAAATTGTGAGGATCTTGTGTGAAATGTATTCCTCTACTGGTAGGTATCAGCTGGTATAAAACAGTCATAGTCTCAGAGACCAATATATATCAGAGTTTCTAGATTAAGAACCTTCCTGTCAGAAATGCATTCTTAATCCAAAACAAACACAAAACCTCCAATTTTTTTTTTATTTTCACTGTTAAATTTTCCTCCTCTGAATCTAATGTGTAATTTACATTTGCATCAGATTTCAAGTGCAAAGTTCACTCAAGCGTAAAAGATCCAATTGCTACAGAATTAAAGGACAATAGTTCATGGAAAGTAAAAATGCTTTATGACGGCGATTGCCCCCTTTGCATGCGTGAGGTCTCTCTCTCTCTCTCTATATATATATATATATATCCTTATTTTGTATTCCAAAATGTTGCATCATTAATTTCAGAGACAAAATATTTACAAGCTAATTATTTAAAAATGATTGGAAGAAAAGAACAGCACAAGGTTACAATTCAAGTATTTCTCAACATAAATAAACAAGAAAACAGTGGCAACTACCATTTAGCATAATTTGTTGTTATTTGAATACCAATCTTGATTTTTCTTAATTTGGTAGGTGAATATGCTAAAGGAGAAGGACAAATCATTTGGGGCAATAAAATTTGTAGATATAAGCTCAAAAGATTATTCTCCTCAGGAAAATCAAGGCCTTGAATATGAAACTGTGAGTCATTTAATCTATTCCCCTTTTATCTATCAACTATTGTTTTTTTTTGCATTGACAAATTTACTATGTGAAATCACATTTTCTTGTTTTTTTTGTGTTTGTTTAAGGTTATGGGGAGGATTCATGCAATTATGTCGGATGGCACTGTTGTTACTGATGTCGAAGTATGCATTTTGAACTCTTTCTATAGTCAAATTTATATAAATCATATAGGAATTATTTCTTTTCATTCAAGAATAAGAAGAGCTTTAATTTGCTAAAATTTAAAAATAGGCATTTAGAAAGCTCTATGAGGCAGTTGGGCTTGGATGGGTCTATGCCATTACAAAATTTGAACCAGTAAGTCTTTTATTATACTTAGGACCAGTACTGCAGTATCGTGCAATTAATATCTGGCTATTTATTTACCTTTTTTTTCATATTATCAGTTTTCTTAGCGATGGATTTCTTAAGTTGAACTTGTCAATCACAATCTATACTCTTTTGTGTTTTGCAGTTTATAGTCATTTCTAGTATCTTTTAGCAATTTGTTCTAACTATTACTTTTTGTTCTTCTTACATTTGTATTATTCTTTTTGTTAAAAGGTGGCTGTCATAGCAAATGCAATATATGGAGTATGGGCTAAGTACCGGTTGCAAATTACAGGTTTGATATTTCTCTATTGTATACAAGGCCTGATTCTTAAGTTTAAAAAAAAAAAAAGGCTAAGTATATGCCATTAAAATTTAAATTCATCCACAGATAAAATATGTGAACTGAGCTAATAATAGTCTTTTTAAGAGCAGAAATTCAAAAATTATATCCTCAAATAGGCACAATACTATAAGCAAGAAGTCAAAATAAGAAATAACTGTCTTTTCTTGCAGGTCGACCTCCATTAGAAGTAGTTCTAGAAAATAGAAGAAAAATTGCGGTAAAGTTATTTGACTCTCTCTTTGCTAGATTAGTGATTGGAGTTAATTACTTAATTTATTGAGCTTTCTAATTCATATTGACTGAAAATGATTTTATATTTTGTTATGACAATGGAAATCACATACTCGCATGCAACTGAGGTTACCTAACCTGAATTACACAACCTCAGCTTCTAATCTGTTTTCTGTTTTTTTCTTTTTCTTTTTTTTTATGAACAGGAAGGATGTAGTAATGATAAAGAGTGTAAACTGTGAAGTGGTATCACTCAATGTTCCTAATGTACAGGTGGTTTTTTGTATTTCATAGATCCTTAAATAGTTGATGAAATTTAGGATTCCAAAAGATTTAGAAAACCATGTTTTCTTTTCGTATTATTACATACAAATAGTAGTAGTTTGGTTGGTAAAAAATGCATTTTCTGAAATTTGAAAATTGCACAAAGACACTATGTAATATTCCATATAGAATCTTATTCTTATCTGATGATATCTCATATGACATATATATATATTTACTGTAAGAACTTGATAGCATAGTTAAGTGTGTTGGAACTTTGTGTGTTTTACTTAACAGTTAACACCTTGTTTGGATGGAGAGTAGAGGAAGGGAGGGAATGGAAAGAAAAGAAAATTTTCCGTTGAATCGTGTTTGGTTGATAAAATTATGTCGGAGGTGAAGTGTATAGTAGATGAAAGTTTTAACCTTGTATCATTGTAATCAATAGAATTGGTTTCCCTCCTGATTTGGAGTGTAACGGATGGAAAGAAACTTCATTGCAAATATTTTAGAAAAAATAGACTCAACCCTATATCTTACCTATATATTTCTCATACAAGTTTTTTGTCACAAACCTACAACAACTATCGAATTTATCATTAACCTTCTAAATTTTAATCAACCAAACAAGAAATAAGATGGAAAAGAAAGTTAAATTTATTTTCTCTCATTGGAGCATCTACATTCCTGATACTATTAAAGTTTTTAAATCTGATGTGTTAGTTTCTAATTCAGTTTCAGAGATGTGGGAAAGTTTCTTATTTAGAAATTATACAGTAAAGTTTTTTTATTAAGAAACTGTTTATAAATTCCATGCTGACCAAATAATTGGTCAAATTATTTCTGTTTTTTAATTTGTTGCTGACATGGCTTAATAGAAACTCTAAAATTAATTTCAGAAATATAAGAGTTAGAAATTTTAGAGATCTTAATTTCTAAAAAGAGGTTAACAGTTATTTAGAAACTCGTTTTAAGCTGGAATATAGATGCTCTTAATCATTCAAACACGAAGAGGTTAAATATGTTAATCTTTCTTTATATTCTATTTCATTCCCTTCTATTCTTCACCTCCCCTTCCTTCTCTGCTCTTCATCCTAACAAGGTGTTTAAGTATTTTCATCTTTGATTTTGGAAATGAGTAGAATTAGAAGACCTCTGAACTAAAAACTGGAGATATATTGCAAATAGGAGGTCAATTTGGATCTAATGTCCATCGGACTCAAAGTGAGTTCGATGGTTCGATGACTGTCCGATATTCTTTAAGATTCGGCGCCCGCAAATTCCGCGTCTGCTTTAAAATTCGTGCGCATGAATCTTAAAGCATATTGGACGGTTCCGAAACCCATCGGACCCAACCTGCTCTCCGCAAATAGAGTTTAATTTGTTGAATAAAGAAATAACAGAAAAAGGAAAAAGTGGGAATGGTGAAAAGTGAAAATCAAAAGAAATGGATTTTTTACTTGCGAATTTTAGAACGCTTTGAAAAGAAAAGACATTTTAGTTCTTTCACAAGATATTTCTTATATTTTACCCTAATAAAAACAAATGTTAGATTCAAGAGCTAGTTTAGACAAAAAAAAATCTAATATGATATGTAAACTTGTTTTGTGTAGAACAAGGAACGCAAGATGAATAAATAATTAAAATCAGGTATTCATATTATTATGGCATGTGTTTATATTATTACGATATGTGTTATATCAGGGTTCTAAATAGCTCACAATAGTTGCGCTATAGACCTCAAAAGCTATAACACTATTAACCATTTTTCTTCTATTATGATTCTAAATAGCTAGCTATGGTTGCGCTATAGTTTTTTCAGACTTTTAGCTATAGCGCTATAATCGCTATTTAGAACTTTGTGTTATACTAATGGAAGTAGATAAAAGAGAAGCACGAAAGAAAGGGTATGCTCATGTTTGGTTTTGAGTTATACATGTTTGGCATGAACTTCAAATTTAAATTTACAACTCAAGTTAGTCTCATTTAATTTGATAGAAGTTTCAAATTAATAAGTATATTATTATTAAGTTGTTAAAAGTGTCAGAAAAAATACTAAAAGTTAATATAATAGTAAATGAATTGATAAAAAAATCACAATCAAATTAAAGAGAATTAGATTATATCATTGTGAATAAAAAATTATTATAGTAGTAATAATAATAATTATATTCTATTAGCTCTACTTCTTTCAAATTGGGATTCTGATCATTCATTAAGTTACTTAATTATTTTCTACTGGGTATAGTTCTTTCACATTATCATAAATAAAAAGGTTTGATAGAGGTTAAACAAATCAACACATGTTATCATGCCCGTTGGTCTAATTGCCATTATTAAGTTAGAACAACGCAAAAGAATTACACAAAAACTGAAGGCAATATTAAACAATTAATACGACATAATTTTACATTGAAATGATAAAAGAGTTTTCCTAATTCTCCTTACTGACAGAGAAGAGAACTACTAGTAATTGCCAACACTTGATACATACCAAAACACTACTCCAACTGATCCAACATCCATTTTATAATCATTACCTAAAAAAAACATAGAACTACTGATCCAACATCCATAATATAACCATCATCTCAAAAGGAACATAAAATAAAATGAAAGACATACTTCCCAGTCGTACGCTCCAAGTTAGAAACATCATCACATAGTAAAAAAATGCTCAATTTGATAGTTTACTATCAACTGATCACACTTATCTAACCGTATTCGTTTTTGCAATATGAAAATTTACCATTTTCGACTATGTACATCGGGTTGTTGTTGTATTTTTCCTTCATGTGCATCACCAATGCCCCATGGTAGCGAAAAATAATTCAGCAGTCCTGTCTGCAAAATTAATGAAAATTAATTTTCATCTCTTATAAATTGTAAAATTGGACAAAGGAAAAAAATCTTACTTCGAATTTTTTTGTTCTTATACTGGTGTTCCAATGAACTGTCTGTTGCGCTCTCCAGTTGTGCTTACAAGGGCATTTCCGTCATAACTGTCTATTGGGCATGAAGAATAAATAGAAAAATTTGCATAGGTGGTTGTATACTGATTGAAGCCAATAAAGGCTAATTTGGCTTTGGAGAGATTTTCCTCTTCTGATGTGAATGGCGGTAAAGTTGGTGACAGTTGGTGGTTAAGTGTTACAATATGTTGGAAATTGAAAAATCATTATGAGTTTAATTTGTACTCTTCAAATTTGATTGATTTCTCTGCTTATTATGTGTTCGGTTGCAGTTTTTATAGAAGAATATAACACAATAATATATATGAATTATAGAGAAGGTAGAAGGAATTGCTTTATTGTTTCTACCAACGACAGTTTAGGGGATTACTAAGTAGAAATCATATATTCCAAACAGTTCTGATCCTATGGTTTAGGGTTTAGGGTTTAGGTTTTAATGGGAATTACTCAGCAAAAAGATAGAGGGGGAATTAACCAAATGAAAAGAGATGCAGCAAATAAGTGAAATATTCACTTCATCAAAAACTGACTTCAGCAACAGAAATGTACTGTGTAAATTGGGAAAGTCTTACTAAACGGAAGTCGGAACCACCAGCAGTGAGAAGCGTTGATCTCTGAAGCACAGCAAGAATTGAATGTTAACTTCATGAAAATCTGAGTTGAGTAAGAAGAATGCAGTGATTAAATTGCAGAAATCTTACCAAACCAAATAATAAGAAAACACCATTAGTGGGAAGCGTCAATCACTTTATTGAAAACAGAAACTAGCGAAGGAGGAAAATATCAACCCCGCATGAGGAAGGTCCTATGCTGATCGAATTTAGCAGGAGTAATGTTGGGCAGTGAGTTAAATATTGTTTGGGACAATTACTACATTATTTTGACATGTAATTCCATAGAAATTTGCAATGGTGGAGGGAAACAAATTACACCTTCTGGAAATATTGAAATCGTAATATTCATATAATTTGAAATTTTCAAATGAAAATTTCCAATTACAGATAGGTGGAAATAACGTCAGAGTTGCTCTTGATGGCCTACTTCAGTAAAATAGCACAGTGCAAAGAAGGCAGTGAAATCCAGAAATCATTAATTTCTTCCAATGTATGAGTGGACACTAATAGTAAATGAAAGGTTACAAAGTTGAGTAAAGCGGAATTGTAAATCTGGAGGAAGAGGACTGGTATTCCATTTCAATTTTATTTGGGGAATTGTAAATTGTTCCTATTGTAAACTTTTCATGTAGCAATCTTTCCAGCAGTGAGGAGTTTACCTTAGTAAGAGTGGAGAAAGTGATCTTGTTAGGTTTCACTCCTGTATTTTGTTGCTTTCCAGTTTCTGGAAAGATTGCTACAGTACATATATAATTGATATAGACATTGGTTATGAGCTGGAAGCATGAAAGACCTTTCCTTGCAAAAATCATAATACATAGAACGCCCACCAAATCACTTAATTTTTTGAGGCAAATTACCAACTTATCATGTAGGTCGAGTGTTTATATTATTGCTAACTAACTCGTTTGGGATTATTTCCTCCAATTGTAGTAATTCCCTGACAGATGTACTATTCGACAACTTATATATAATGATTTCAACTCCAACAGCTATGAAATGATGCTCCCAAGCTGATTGTTTGTTTTACTCCGCATCAACAAATACTTGACACTTGGCATGTTACACCCTATCTACATGCACAATTTGGGGACATCTTATGATCAGCAGCTGTGTTTTTCAATTTATTTTCTCTTAATCTGTTTTTTGGGTAATACACTGTACCAATGAGATATCTACAACATCTCTCTTTGCAATATGAGCATGAGATGACTGGTACAGTGGCTTGAAGTTGATACCAATGTTTTATATAGTACCTAACACCTATTCACACATTTATACACAAAAATAAAGAAGACAGTATACCAAAGAAGGATAAAAAATTGTAAAGAGAGATGCAGGACTCGTTTTTGTCAGACTCTGAGAGTGCAATTATGCACTTTAGTCCCTGCTTATTTTTAATTACAATGACGAACATATGATTGTTTTACCCATGACAGTAGACTCAGAGTGGTGAAATCAAGTTCACATATGTCATTCATTGCCCTGTGAGCTTATGAGACTTACACATATGACCTTGCTTTTATTTCTTGTGTCCATATTTCTTATAAGAAATAAAATAACACCAAATATCTTGTATTTTGGATATAAAGCGAATATAATACACCAAGAATCGAGTTACTGCGTTCGCTCGATGTTTCAATGCAGGAAACAGTGCAAAATGAAGAAAAACTGCCCAATGCGGACGCATTCTCCCCCAGTGCGGACACACTGGGTACTTAGCCGATTTCCCAGCAGCGCAGACCTCACAGACGAAAAGTCCGAGCGTAATGCGTCCGCATTCAACATTCAGTGCGGACGCATTCGCTACTTAGCCGATTTTTGCGACTTTCAAAATCTTCCGAAATACAGAAGTTCAAGGCCAGTGCGGACGCACTCACATCCAGTGCGGACGCACTCAGTACTTAGACTATTTTTGAAATCTTCAGATTCTTTGGAAAACAGAAAACAACATGCCAGTGCGGACGCACTAAAATCCAGTGCGGACGCACTCATGAAATTTTGCAGAAAATCCAGAAAAGGAAACTTGAAACCAAAGGAGGTTTGGAGCCAGTGTGACCCAGACCACACGCACCCTACTCCAGTGCGGACGCACTGGACTCGCAGACAGCCAGAAATTCGCATTTTCAAGAGGTTTTCTATTCTTGGCTTCCAAGGAACCCGTTTTAGAAGGCCAATAATAGACATGGCAGTCTGAGAAGTGCCCCCACTAACTCCACTCCTATCTTCTAAATTGGGCAAGGCCTTTGGCTATAAAAGGAGAAGAATTTCATCTCTCTCAGGATCCATTATTGTACATCATCCATTCTTTTACCCATATTCCATATATTGAGAGAGAGAGATCCTGCAGAAATTCTAGAAGGTTTTCCAAGGAAGGAGAAGAAGAAGATTCAAGCAAGGAGTCGGCAAGATCGAGGTTTTAGATCAAAGAAGGGTGTAATCATTTCTTTATCTCATTTCTTATTGTTTTTGCCAATCTTTGTTATGGATCTCTCCAAGAGAGAGTAGTTCTCTTTCTAGGGGTTTAGGTCAATGCATGAACTTGTTTAATTCTATCTTATTCGGATATTTGTTTTTATTATGATTGTGTTATCGGATTTGATTGTTAATTTCTGTGATTTATTCTTTATGAATTTCATTAGTACTCGTTCCTTTGAGTTCACCTGGTTAGGGTTTATTGAATTGAAGTAGTTTTGAAATCGCGTTGATCGTGTTTTTTCCGCTTTAAGTTTATTAAATTCCGGCATTGGTCATGAGGAGACTACTAATTGAAACCATAAAGACACACCTTAGGATTGGGTTAGAAGCGACCGTACTTTGATATCCAATCCGGAACTATAGAAATTAAAGTTAGGATTTTGGTGAAGGACCAAAAGGAGAAGGCAAATCCTAAATTAGGACACCTTAGAACAAATATCGATATATGCTTTGTAGCATGAGATTAAATATCCCTCTAGGTTAGTGACAGCCCTAGAATTCGAGGCACATTAATTCATAGAGCGCAAAGTAGTCGTATTAATATTTGTTCCAAAGGCTAACATAGGTTAGAAACCTCATCAAATCAAACATGAATTTAAACAAACCGAATAAATAGAATTAGCAAGGAATTGTAGACCGAATACCCCTAGATCTCCTTAAACTTGAAATCAAACCAATCTTTCTTTCCTTTATTTTATTTACATTTATTGTTTGAAACTCCTCTCATTCGGGTATTGAACCCAACCTTAGGATTTTAGAACAAAAACCCCCCATTTACTTTATTCTTTTGTTTTAGAAGTAATTTTCTTTATTAAAAATTAGTGTTTCCCTTTCTCCCTGCGGATCGACACCTTAATACTACAATCGATAGGTTGTGCGCTTGCAACTAACCTATTCTTTGAGTACGAAGGTTTTATAAATTTTAAAGGCAAAAAGAGTACCAAATTCCTATATCTAAAATACTCAACAAGCTTTTTTGGCGCCGTTGCCGGGGAGAATAGGATAGATACTAATTTTTATTTTAGGAAAGTACTTTTTCTTAGTTTCCTTATTTACTTTTTCAGAAAATTAAAAATCCAAAAAAAATATTTACTTTCCTTATTTACTTTTCTGCACTTTACTATTCTCTATTTTATTCTCTCTTTCACATCTCATCTCTACTCTTCTCTCTTAGATTTGAGAACTGGCACCGGTCACAAGGAGCCAAACCGCGAAGATCAAAGCCGGCGCACTCTCCCTTCCTCAACCAATGGCAGGTCTAGATCCACCATACGGCATGCCACGCAACTTTGTTGAGGAAGAACTTCCGGAAGGTCTAATCAACCAAGCTTTTCGTGATCTCGATAACAATCCACCACCTCCTCCTCCACACAACAACCCACCGCCTCCACATCCACACGACAACAATGTTCCACCAATTCTCAACAACAATCCTTTGTTTGGTGTCAATCCAAACAACGGAAATGGCCATAACCGCCAACAAGGCCACCGCTTCGGTTTTATACCTCAAGGCCAAGATCCACGCGAAATCAAGCCATCTCTCATCCACTTGCTTGGCCAAAGTCAGTTTGGGGGAGCCCTAAACGAAGATCCACATGCCCATTTGGCGGTATTCGAAGAATCTTGCGGCACCTTCGCACGAGAAGGAGAAGAGCTCGACAACCCCAAGCTCAAATGCTTCCATCTATCCCTCCGTGATAACGCAAGGACATGGCTGAGGACCGTGAATCGTGACAACATAAGAAGATGGGACGACATGGAGAAGTTATTCTTAGGAAAATACTTCTCTCCATCCAAAACCCAGCACTTTCGAACGAAGATCACGACCTTCAAGCAAGCCGAAGGAGAATCTTTGACCGAGGCATGGGATAGATGGGCCGAGCTTCAACGCTTATGCCCTAACCATGGCCTTGACATGTGGTTGCTTTTTCAATTCTTCTTCGCAGGTTGCACAATTGCCACCAAGACTCATTTGAATTCAGCCGCGGGAGGTAATATGTCCAAGATGGATCCCCATCAAGCCATGCTAATGATCGAGGATATGGCGATCAACCAAAGGGAATGGACGGCCGAACGAGGTGGACGAACACAAACCACACCGGGAGTCCTAAAAACCGATGAAGTTACCGCCTTGAAAGCCCAAATAGATGCCTTGCAACATCAAATGGCGCAAATGCAAAACGCAAAAATCGGCTAAGTAGCGAATGCGTCCGCACTGAATGTTGAATGCGGACGCATTACGCTCGGACTTTTCGTCTGTGAGGTCTGCGCTGCTGGGAAATCGGCTAAGTACCCAGTGCGTCCGCACTGGGGGAGAATGCGTCCGCATTGGGCAGTTTTTCTTCATTTTGCACTGTTTCCTGCATTGAAACATCGAGCGAACGCAGTAACTCGATTCTTGGTGTATTATATTCGCTTTATATCCAAAATACAAGATATTTGGTGTTATTTTATGATAAAAACTAGACCGACGGTGTATATAAAATACACCTATCAAATACCCCCAAGCTTGAACTTTGCTTGTCCCTAAGCAACATTTAAACTTTGAAATATAATTCGATCTACAGTTCAACCCTATATCAAGTATATATCTCTCAAAAATTGAAAAACTTGTATGATCTTGCCAACCTTTAAAATCTCCATGCATATTTTCCAAATCCCTAGTTCAACCCTCGAATAATTATGATTCAACCCACAATTCGATTACTCTAACTTTTATTTCCTTAAAGGATTTGAATTTGTGAACTTCGTATACCCAAATTTAAAAGATATGCCATTTTAAATATAGAATTTTCAAATACCCCCAAGCTTGAATCAAACTTGGGTAAGAAATAATTACGGACTTCGTGTGTTGATACATGCATATTCCTTTTGTGTTGCTTTTGATTTTCTCACTTTGAACATTTTTTTCACGATTTAGCACTATTTTCCCCATCCTCATTTAAGCACCGGTTAGTTACATGTAGTTAACCGTACCCAACCGTTCTAATTCAAGGGTGCTTTGCATGCTCTTAGTCTAACCCTTCCACTAACACGAATGTCAATTTTATCGGGAGACTAGCGGAGCAAGAGTGCTAAGGACTCATAACCATAAGTACGTCATGACGCCGTAGCATAGGTCATTGGAATCTCATTCAGTGCGGACGCATTCGCTACTTAGCCGATTTTTGCGTTTTGCATTTGCGCCATTTGATGTTGCAAGGCATCTATTTGGGCTTTCAAGGCGGTAACTTCATCGGTTTTTAGGACTCCCGGTGTGGTTTGTGTTCGTCCACCTCGTTCGGCCGTCCATTCCCTTTGGTTGATCGCCATATCCTCGATCATTAGCATGGCTTGATGGGGATCCATCTTGGACATATTACCTCCCGCGGCTGAATTCAAATGAGTCTTGGTGGCAATTGTGCAACCTGCGAAGAAGAATTGAAAAAGCAACCACATGTCAAGGCCATGGTTAGGGCATAAGCGTTGAAGCTCGGCCCATCTATCCCATGCCTCGGTCAAAGATTCTCCTTCGGCTTGCTTGAAGGTCGTGATCTTCGTTCGAAAGTGCTGGGTTTTGGATGGAGAGAAGTATTTTCCTAAGAATAACTTCTCCATGTCGTCCCATCTTCTTATGTTGTCACGATTCACGGTCCTCAGCCATGTCCTTGCGTTATCACGGAGGGATAGATGGAAGCATTTGAGCTTGGGGTTGTCGAGCTCTTCTCCTTCTCGTGCGAAGGTGCCGCAAGATTCTTCGAATACCGCCAAATGGGCATGTGGATCTTCGTTTAGGGCTCCCCCAAACTGACTTTGGCCAAGCAAGTGGATGAGAGATGGCTTGATTTCGCGTGGATCTTGGCCTTGAGGTATAAAACCGAAGCGGTGGCCTTGTTGGCGGTTATGGCCATTTCCGTTGTTTGGATTGACACCAAACAAAGGATTGTTGTTGAGAATTGGTGGAACATTGTTGTCGTGTGGATGTGGAGGCGGTGGGTTGTTGTGTGGAGGAGGAGGTGGTGGATTGTTATCGAGATCACGAAAAGCTTGGTTGATTAGACCTTCCGGAAGTTCTTCCTCAACAAAGTTGCGTGGCATGCCGTATGGTGGATCTAGACCTGCCATTGGTTGAGGAAGGGAGAGTGCGCCGGCTTTGATCTTCGCGGTTTGGCTCCTTGTGACCGGTGCCAGTTCTCAAATCTAAGAGAGAAGAGTAGAGATGAGATGTGAAAGAGAGAATAAAATAGAGAATAGTAAAGTGCAGAAAAGTAAATAAGGAAAGTAAATATTTTTTTGGATTTTTAATTTTCTGAAAAAGTAAATAAGGAAACTAAGAAAAAGTACTTTCCTAAAATAAAAATTAGTATCTATCCTATTCTCCCCGGCAACGGCGCCAAAAAGCTTGTTGAGTATTTTAGATATAGGAATTTGGTACTCTTTTTGCCTTTAAAATTTATAAACCTTCGTACTCAAAGAATAGGTTAGTTGCAAGCGCACAACCTATCGATTGTAGTATTAAGGTGTCGATCCGCAGGGAGAAAGGGAAACACTAATTTTTAATAAAGAAAATTACTTCTAAAACAAAAGAATAAAAGTAAATGGGGGGTTTTTGTTCTAAAATCCTAAGGTTGGGTTCAATATCCGAATGAGAGGAGTTTCAAACAATAAATGTAAATAATATAAAGGAAAGAAAGATTGGTTTGATTTCAAGTTTAAGGAGATCTAGGGGTATTCGGTCTACAATTCCTTGCTAATTCTATTTATTCGGTTTGTTTAAATTCATGTTTGATTTGATGAGGTTTCTAACCTATGTTAGCCTTTGGAACAAATATTAATACGACTACTTTGCGCTCTATGAATTAATGTGCCTCGAATTCTAGGGCTGTCACTAACCTAGAGGGATATTTAATCTCATGCTACAAAGCATATATCGATATTTGTTCTAAGGTGTCCTAATTTAGGATTTGCCTTCTCCTTTTGGTCCTTCACCAAAATCCTAACTTTAATTTCTATAGTTCCGGATTGGATATCAAAGTACGGTCGCTTCTAACCCAATCCTAAGGTGTGTCTTTATGGTTTCAATTAGTAGTCTCCTCATGACCAATGCCGGAATTTAATAAACTTAAAGCGGAAAAACACGATCAACGCGATTTCAAAACTACTTCAATTCAATAAACCCTAACCAGGTGAACTCAAAGGAACGAGTACTAATGAAATTCATAAAGAATAAATCACAGAAATTAACAATCAAATCCGATAACACAATCATAATAAAAACAAATATCCGAATAAGATAGAATTAAACAAGTTCATGCATTGACCTAAACCCCTAGAAAGAGAACTACTCTCTCTTGGAGAGATCCATAACAAAGATTGGCAAAAACAATAAGAAATGATTACACCCTTCTTTGATCTAAAACCTCGATCTTGCCGACTCCTTGCTTGAATCTTCTTCTTCTCCTTCCTTGGAAAACCTTCTAGAATTTCTGCAGGATCTCTCTCTCTCAATATATGGAATATGGGTATGATAATGGATCCTGAGAGGGATGAAATTCTTCTCCTTTTATAGCCAAAGGCCTTGCCCAATTTAGAGGATAGTAGTGGAGTTAGTGGGTGCACTCCTCAGACTGCTATGGCTATTATTGGCCTTCTAAAACGGGTTCCTTGGAATCCAAGAATAGAAAACCTCCTGAATTAGCGAATTTCTGGCCTGTCTGCGAGTCCAGTGCGTCCGCACTGGAGTAGGGTGCGTGTGGTCTGGGTCGCACTGGCTCCAAACCTCCTTTGGTTTCAAGTTTCCTTTTCTGGATTTTCTGCAAAATTTCATGAGTGCGTCCGCACTGGATTTTAGTGCGTCCGCACTGGCATGTTGTTTTCTGTTTTCCAAAGAATCTGAAGATTTCAAAAATAGTCTAAGTACTGAGTGCGTCCGCACTGGATGTGAGTGCGTCCGCACTGGCCTTGAACTTCTGTATTTCGGAAAATTCTGAAAGTCGCAAAAATCGGCTAAGTAGCGAATGCGTCCGCACTGAATGTTGAATGCGGACGCATTACGCTCGGACTTTTCGTCTGTGAAGTCTGCGCTGCTGGGAAATCGGCTAAGTACCCAGTGCGTCCGCACTGGGGGAGAATGCGTCCGCATTGGGCAGTTTTTCTTCATTTTGCACTGTTTCCTGCATTGAAACATCGAGCGAACGCAGTAACTCGATTCTTGGTGTATTATATTCGCTTTATATCCAAAATACAAGATATTTGGTGTTATTTTATGATAAAAACTAGACCGACGGTGTATATAAAATACACCTATCAAGAAACCAAGGTTGTGAAGTCAAAATGGTAAGATGTACTTAGAGAATGGTAAGGTGTTTGTATCAATCATGATATTATCAAATCAAGTTCACTATTATACCTTCATCTCATATACTTTCACATACAGGTCCTCATAATTTCTATTTATTACTATTTTTTTAATATTTCTTTGGAACAGTAAGGGAAATACATAGGGATGTTCATATTCTTATTAGAAGGTCATAGGATGTCTAAGTTTTCAAACTGGACTAGGCTTATAAATCATGCCTTGCATCCTCTCTTCATAGTATCTGACATGGAAATCCTTATTCTTTTTGGTTATTTTCAAGATCTGTTAATGGGTGAGGTAAACTATCAAATTTATTACCTTGAAAAGAAATTCTGTTGTGTAAGGCTGCAAGCAAATAGTGCCCCCTTTTTTTTTAATTGAGAGATGCTTCCAAATAAACACAGAAGGTACGATATGGAGATATATTTGGCTTAGGCCAGGACACAGTAATTTGTTACCTTGAAGACTGTGTTTGAGCGAAATTCAACGGTTAAAGACAAGAATTGAGGATTTATGCATTGGAATCTTATTTGATGAAATTGACCACTTGCAGGGGTATAAAATTTAGGTATAACCTCGTAGCTGCTCAATTAGTACTACTTCTTGATCAATCAACGGGAAATAAGCGGTAGAAACAAAAATAGAGGTAAATGTACCCGTAAATTGGCTAATTGCAGCTGAAGAGACAAGTACCTCTTATTGGTGTTTCCTCGCTTGCAGAGAGGCGGAGCAAAGAGAGTAGTGACATGATTGGTGTTTGCTCGCTTGCAGAGAGGCGGAGCAAAGAGAGTAGTGACAGAAGAAGAGGAAAGGGCGGAAAGATGAGCAGCAAGAGTAGTGTCAGTGACTCAGTAGCAATAGAGCATAGCATGGTTTCTGTAGTGAACATAACATGACTGCGTATCCTCTGAGATACCTCATATTTTGCGTGACCGACGTGTCCGGTGCCTATTCGGGGATAGAGCAGGGGCCAGTATTATTTGTGCTTTGAGATTCGTGCAGAACGCATTTGAAAATGTCACGCAAAATATGAGATATCCCAGAGGATGCGAGATCACATCAAATCCTCCGGTCCTCCTATTAAGTCTTAAGAGGAAGAGTGGGCCCCACCGTACGTAAGGTTGACTGAGTGGGCCTAAATTAATGGCCACTGTTAGGTACATGATTCTTTCCATCAGATCAGCTGTTGTCTTCACAATACCAAACAGCCTTTATTTGTACCGTCACCGCTCACTCCCTTCACTTAGTAGCTTAGCTCTGTCAAATTCAAACCAGATCCATCCATCCATCCATCTGATTTGTATCGAGATTCGTACTAAACACAACTGAAAATCTTCCTTAAAATCTGGCAACAGTAACACTGAAAAAAAAAACTAAAATTTAAAATTGACCCCAGCATTGGATTTTCTGTGGCTATACGAGTCCATAAATAGTATAATACTAGTTGTCGGATCATGCGTATCTCAATTCCCAACCGTACTTTATTTATTTTTATTCCTATTCATTTAACAATTAAGTGGTGCATGATGATATATAAACAACGGCTGTATCATGCAATAAATAATATTTAAGGCCATTAATTATCAAGTTAAATTCTATTCATGCACGATAAAAACGCCTTCACATGTTACACTAAAATTACTTATTTATTTATTTATTTATTTAGTTTTTTCTTTCTTTATTTGTTTGTTTGTTTGTTTGTTTATTTTTATTTATTTATAATTGAAAAATTAATTGTTAAGATTGTCAAAACAATTAATTATAAGTTATCCTCCCTTAAAGCATATCTACCTAAATATGGGTATAGATCAATGTTCTAAGCGCGCTATAGCGTTTTTGGACCAAAAAAGTTATGACGCTGTTTTTTCAGCCGTTCCGCTATGACGCGATAAACACTATTTAAACCTTTGGTATAGATATAGTACAAGTCATCTGAATGTTACAGTTGGCAAAAGTAATGTAGAAAGTGGAGAATTATATATATAGATAGATAGAGGTTGGCTAATATTAAAACGTTTGTTCCTAGGCCGTGGAACAAATGTTTCGGTTTTTACATTTTTAAAATTCAAATGGTCGATCCAAACCGTTCAACATTCAATCTATAATAAAATGTACTTGGAGACTAAATTTTACATTTTTTGGAATTTTTTTACTATTTATTAAGCTAGTTTTAAAATTGATGTTTTTAATGATCCAGAAATTTTTTACTGTTTATTAAAATCAGCGATTTTAAAACTGATTTATTAAAAAGTTCCAAAAAATGTAAAATTTGGTATCCAAGCACATTTTAATATAAAGATCACATCTAACGGTTTGGATCGACCGTTTGGAGTTTGAAAATCAGAAAACCAATTGGTTGCACCACGGCTCCGGAACAAACGTTTTGATATTAGCCAACCTCTATATATATATATATAGAGAGAGAGAGAGAGAGAGAGAGAGAGAGAGAGTAAGGCTACGGTGCTTTGCAAAGTAAACAACCCTCTTTACTTCGGCTACTTTTTCAATTTGCAAAACTCAAACAACCGATCCGAACCGTTCAACATGTTCTAAATATTGAAATGTGCTTGGAGACCAAATTTTACATTTTTTGGAATTTTTTTACTATTTATTAAGCCACTTTGAAAATCGCTGATCCAATGATGAACAGTAAAAAACAGTAAAATTTTCTGAACAACAGGATCAGCGATTTTCAAAGTGACTTAATAAATAGTAAAAAAATTTCAAAAAATGTAAAATTTGGTCTCCGAGCACATTTCAATATTTAGAACATGTTGAACGGTTCGGATCGGTTGTTTGAGTTTTGCAAATTAAAAAAGTAGCCCAAGTAAAGAGGGTTGTTTACTTTGCAAAGCACCGTAGCCTTACTATATATATATATATATATATATAGATATATGTATATACATACGTATGTACATATATGTACATACATACCTATGTACATATATGTACATACATACATATGTACATATATATGTATGTACATATATATGTACATATATGTACATACCTATGTACATATATGTACATACCTATGTATATATATATATATACATACATATATGTATATATATATACGTATGTATATATATATAAAGGATTTACCTGAAAAATGAAATGATAATTGATAAGCTAAAGAAAATAAAAGGGGGTAATAATAGGATAAACAGAAACACCGTGAAAGATAGTTGTAGATTCATCTGGATTTAGTAGGTACACTCTTCAAATTGTTTGTAAATAATTTATGGTTTTTTTTTTAATTGAAATCAGCGGGCTTAATCTCACCCCAATTTTGTTTAGTTATCATTTTTTAAAATAATTAACAGAATTGATATGGGTTATGAAAAAAAATATTTTTACCAAAACATAATGAATAGTTGCGTAGCATCCGAATTTTTTTTAAATAACATACAAAATAAATAAATAAATAAAACAATATGGTTTTCAACTAATTTTCAGAAATAACACTTCCGCTGGATAATCCAACATAATTGAATTCAACTTCTGCAATTTTATTCATTTCATTCGTAACTCTATAATTTCGCTGGATTATTCAGTGGAATTGGATTCAACTTCTACGATTTTATTCAATTCATTTATAACTCTGTAATTTCGCTGAATTATTTAGCGGAATTGGGCCGATTCAATTCCGCTGGCTTATCCAGCGGAAGTGTTATTTCTGGAAATTCCAGAAAAGTGATGTCATTTTTTTTAAATGATTGATTTTAGTGTTATTAACAAAAATTTTGACCAATTTTCCATCAAAGAAACCCAGTTGGGTGCTCAGCAATTCGTTGTGTTTATGATAAAACTTAAACTTTTTCAGAACCCATATCAATTTTGTTAATTTTTTTTTTTTAAAGATTGTAACAAAAAAAAAATAGCAGCTATCTCCAATATTAATTCTCCACCTAATTAATTAATTAATTGATTAATTTTCTATAACTGTACTGAATATTTGAATGGTGGCTTGTCTTCTCAAATTAAGTTTATAATAACAAAAGAGCAAAACTAGGGTGTGATGTGCTCACACCGTGAGTGCACCTCCTATAGAGCTCATTTTTAAAATTCAAATAGTCGATTCGAACCTTCCAACGTGTTCTTCATATTAAAATGTGCTTGGAAACCAAATTTTACATTTTTTGGAAATTTTTTACTATTTTTTAGAATTTTTTGTTTTTCAAATTTCAAATTATTGTTTAGTTTAATAAAAAATTCTGAAAAAATAGTAAAAAATTTCCAAAAAATGTAAAATTTGGTTTCCAAGCACATTTTAATATGAAGAACACGTTGGAAGATTCGAATCGACTATTTGAACTTTTATAGGAGGTGCGCTCACGGTGTGAGCACATCACACCCTAGTTTTGCTCATAACAAAAACTAGTGAA
Source organism: Carex parvula (assembly GCA_025461045.1). Taxonomy (NCBI): domain Eukaryota; kingdom Viridiplantae; phylum Streptophyta; class Magnoliopsida; order Poales; family Cyperaceae; genus Carex; species Carex parvula. The sequence continues at coordinate 67,684 of JAJGRW010000847.1, forward strand.
CAAACACAAACACAAACACATTCAATTAATGAATTATTTATCCTGTCAATGTCACTGCCACTGTCTCATTTTTATGCTTCTTAATTTGACTCTAATTTAATTTACCAAATTTATTCACAAAAACACTGATTTTCAAAAATTCTAAAAAAATAGAAAAATTTCAAAAAAAATGTAAAATTTGGTCTCCAAGCACATATCAATATGAAGATCATGTTGAGAAGTTCGGATCGACTGTTTGAACTTTGAAAATAGAGATATGAGCGGGAAGTAAAACACTTTCTTTACTTCTCAAATCATGATAGCCTATATATATATATATATATATATATATAGAGAGAGAGAGAGAGAGAGAGAGAGAGAGAGGCTAATATCAAAACGTTTGCACTAAGCCTCTCGTGCAACCAAGTCGTTTTCAGATTTTCAAAGTCCAAATGGTCGATCCGAACCATTAGATGTTCAATTTATATTAAAATTTGCATGGAAACCAAATTTTACATTTTTTGGAATTTGTTTACTATTTATTAAGCCACTTTGAAAATTGCTGATCCGGATGAACAGTAAAAACAGTGCAACTAAATTCTAAACCATGTGATCAGTAATTTTCAAAGTGGCTTAATAAATAGTAAAAAATTCCAAAAAATATAAAATTTGGTCTCCAAGCAGATTTTAATATAGAGATCACATCTAACGGCTCGGATCGATTGTTTGGACTTTGAAAATCCGAAAACGACTTGGTTGCACAAGAGGCTTGGTGCAAACGTTTTGATATTAGCCACTTTCTCTCTCTCTCTATATATATAGGAAATTGCTAATATGCTATGCATAGCATAGAGGGCCTCCGTGTTACGGCTCAATATTGAAGTTTTCAAAATCCTAACGGTCGATCCGAACCGTTCAACGTGATCTCCATATGAATATGTACTTGCAAACCAAAGTTTACATTTTTTAGAATTTTTTTTACTATTTTTTTAGATAGGTAGAAAATCACTTGATCTGAAAATTCTGTACCATTCAAATCAAGTGTTTTTCTACCTATCTAAAAAAATAGTAAAAAAATTCTAAAAAAATATAAAATTTGGTTTGCAAGTACATATTTATATGGAGATCATGTTAAACGGATCGGATCGACCGTTAGAATTTTAAAAACTCAAATATTGAGCCGTAGCACAGAGACCCTCTATGTTAAGTAATTACTAATACTGCATCATCACCGTCCACTTGAGGATAAATATAATGCAATTCTTGTTGGGACCACAAACTAATTAAGTAGCTAGCGGTGCACTAATTAATTTCAAACTCAAAAATGTAATTCTCCAATTTCATTGTCACCAATTGATACTTATCATATTTTAATTTTAATTATTACAAGATGGATGAAAGTGAAAGTCAGTCACCGGCTTCTTCACACTTTAATTTTACCAACAACTCAACTAATTAATCAATTGGACTAGCTGTCCTTGTTAAATTGTCTTAATCGCATAACCTCTGTTTAATTATTCTAATTAATTAAATATATCTATTTTTTTATCTTGAAAAATATTATTAAAATTTATAAAATCAAATTGCCCATGAATATGTTTTTAATATATATATGATGAATTAGAATTACCAATCAAATTTAAATTAACTATTAATTCACTGCTCAATATAAATAATTAAAAACACATCTAGTATTACTTTTTTAATTTGAGCAATATTTTATTTTAAGATATGAAATAAAAAAAAAGTTGAATGTACATTAGAGTTAACAATAAAGAAGCTCCAGTACCATGTTATAAAATTAATTAAGAAACAGCTTTAAGTGAGATGCACCTAATTCAGTACGTACTTCAATTTCACGTAAGAGCTAACACATTACACATATGAGAATGTAAAATGTCGTAGAAGATGTGGGTGAATGTTAGATAGATAGAAATTAGAATAGAAGAACATCCTTGTTGCGTGTTTCGTGTATAAATCGTGTTTTCGTGTTCCATACCAGACAGCCGATTGTGCAAACCGTCGTCGCGCGCTACTTTCCGACTCCGACTGCGTTCGCGCGTTTCTACGCCCCGCGATCGCAACTACCCTTTCGCTTTTCCTTCCTATGGTTCTGTTTTTTTGTGTAGTTCTGATGCTGTGTATCATGTCGCGAGTGACATTTGCTCGTGACAGAGATCTGCTTCATATATTTTACAGATTATATTCATAGCAAAAACTGAGGTAATTAATTATACTTCTTTTTCGCTCTTTCCTTCCTTTCCAAATAAGCGATGTTTTTATTGTTAGCAGAGTTTTATGATAAGGACCTTACTTTTTCATCTTTTCACATATCTATTTTTATAAATATTGATTGCTTGGTGAACCAAAAAGTACCACATTTATAGAAGATCATTGATATTAGTTGCATGTAAATTTGGTAAAATATTCTTTTGTGTTGTTTACGCTAACAAATTAGTACCGTAAATCGTATAAAGTAAGTTGTATAATCTTTTTTTTTTTGTAAATTTCGAATACGGATTACTTTATACATTTATCGATGAATTAAGCTATTAGCCCCTCGAAAAATATAATTATAATTGTATCTATAGAAAACACATGCTCCAAGTGAGAAAAAAATTGTAAAATGTATTGTAATGGACAATACATGAAGCTGTACATAATAATATTATGTATAATATTTCCAAATTCAAACGGCTAATTCGAACTACTTAATGTAATTTACAAATTGAAATTTTTGCTGGAATTAAAATTTTACATTCTATATATTTATTTAAATTAAAAAAATTAGATCAATGGCCATTTCCTTGTCTAAAGCTAGTGAAAAAATAGTTTATTTCTAATAAGACTTCAATATGAAAAAAAAGTTTGAATCATCGATCTATTACAAGACACGTGATAGCTCGTGACAGAAAATTCGAACACAAGTTGGCACAATATTTCTTTCACATTACATATCGAAAATTCTAAATCTACACAATATATCCAAAATGTTTATTTTAATCTTCTTCACTAATAAATTGACAAGTTTATTAGTTTGTCTAATAGGAGATCAAAAGACCCAAAAATAAATGAATGGCTCCTAGTGTAATAAAAAACTTTACACTGAAATTGGCCTGAAATTTATATTTAGACTTTGTTAGAGGATGAATGTGTAAAAGCGGCAAACTGTTTCCTTTTATAAGCTATTTTTTTCCGAACAGGAAATTACATCGTACTCCCAGTCCCCCCTTCCCTTGTACGGAAATAAATCTGCTGTAATTCCAAAGAATCGCAGGGACCCTGCTTTTCCGAATCCAACTGTTTATCTATTTTGAGAGTCGTGCATAACAACCAACTGCTTTTGAGATTCGTGCATTTAAAAAAATTAATGGTTGGATTTGGGAAAGCAGGGTTCCTGCGATTCTTTGGAATCGCAGCAGATTTATGTCCCCCTTGTACACATAAAATAAAATAAAAATGTACTGCGAGAAGAGAAATATCTAATTGTATTGAAATCATGATTAAATATTTAATTAACACTAACTAATTGCCTAACTAAATAGAATCCTATTTATTCATATTACCCATCTCTTTAGAGAGAGAGAGGGAGAGAAAACAAAAAGGAAAACAAAACCAGCATTCGATCCGATCCGTTTGGGGAAATAAATCAGATTTTTGCGCCATATTCCAAATTAGGATCAATTTGTGGCGATTTGGGTTGGAATCAGAGATCCCAGAGATCTTTTGGTCTCACATTCATATACAATTTTGCGAGATCGGGTAAAAAGAAGTAGATTGGGGGATTAATGGCGGATACGGGGCAGGAAAGAAGTAATGCGGTTGCTAATGTTGTCGATTCTCCCTCTGATCATCACCTCCAAGGTAATTTTTCTTTGAGATATGCAGATTCCTTCGATCTCTCAACCTATCTATTTTTACTTGAACTTATTCTCACCAAATACTCTGATGGAACAATCTCTCAAGTGTTTTGTCAATTCAGATCAAATTCCCCAAGTCTTAGGAAATTTATTTGTTTTCATCTTTTATTTTAAAATATTTCTTGCATCATTTGCTTAGAAAAAAAGAAACTCATCTTCTGATATGGAAATGTTTTATAATATGACCTAGTTTCCTTTATTTGTGTTGATTTATTAAAAACTGTTAAATTTCTGTTTCTTTCCTAGTTTTGTTTTATCCTTTTCATGCTGTAATAGATACACTAAAAACTGAATCATTAACAGTTTCATCTTTTTTTTTCACATGATACTTTTACTTTTGGTCCCTTGTGCAGAATCAATGGCACGACTAAGAGTAAGTGATGGACCAGATAAGGGCAGCAACACAGCCCAAAATGTGTACCCTGATCGTCCCGGCGAACCTGACTGCAGTTACTACATGAGAACCGGCACTTGTGCCTATGGTTCCAATTGTCGGTACAATCACCCGACTTACATCGGTCAGGTACGGATAAAGATTTCATACTAAGGCTATACTGTTTCTGTAGTTCTATCTATGTACCAGTTAGGTAACCATTGATTCTTACTCTCCTGTGCTTTTGGGAGATTTATTTAGGAGTTGTGTATCTGCTTGTACCTTCTATTTTGTTTGCATTTGGTTCACATGTTGTACATAAAGTTAGTTATTTTAAGATGGCTGCATTCATGTTGGTATCAACTAACCTAATGTCATGTGTCATGAATTAGTATTATCTTAAGTTCTTAACACAATATTTAATTGTGTTAAGAAATGCGGTAAATACCGTGTTCAGAAAATGTAGTGATCTTATTTGTATAATTGAAAGAAAAACGGAAAAGAGAATATTGTCTTGCGGTGCTAGTTATATTGTATTTGTTCAAAGATCTTTTAAAAATTTAGGTTTACATGATTGTCTTCTTTAGGGCAGTAATTCCCATTCGATGTAAAATTAAAAAATTTCAAACATGCCTTGCATTTTGGTAAATAATGTAGTTCATAATCAAAGTTCAGGTTTGGTTAAAACATGCTCGACTTGACTGAATGGACCCAACCTGAGTTTATTTAAACAAAAATGTTAATTTTTTTTGCAACAAACATATTTCAGGGCTCACAGTATACCGGGGATCTTCCTCAAAGAGAAGGACAGCCAGAATGTCAGGTACCAAAGTTATAGTTGTAACTAAAATAGCAGTTTCTTTTTATTTTTGTCTAATCAAAATTTCATAAGATGGTATTTGGTCTTGACATCAATCTCTTGTTCCATTCAAGTACAGGACTTCATAGTATAGGTATTTGCTTATGAATTGGATCATGAGATAGAAGTAATATTTATTAAGTATATACTGTATTCATGTTTTGATTTGTCCTTTTTAATGATTTATAACAACAATGTAAATTTTTACACATTTATTTTTAGGCTGAAGCACTTGTTAAAACATACACATATTCCAACTCATAGCAGATGTATATGCACATAACATAGTTGCTTTGAGTCTCTTACTCTAATTTAACCTTGATTAAGAAATCATTCCATCTTCTCTTGTCCCCTTTTTTCTTTTCTCTGAATCATTCGATATGTTTCCATAGGATCTTATGTATAAAGAATATTCTGACAAATCTATTTTCTTTATTTTATTTTGGCAGTTTTTCCTAAAGACAGGTACATGCCGGTATGGATCGACTTGCAAATATCACCATCCGCGTGAGAAGATAAATACTCGACCCGTCTATTTTAACAGTTTTGGTCTTCCTATACGTGAGGTACCATTCTTTTGTTATTAATAACTATTTCCTTTGGAACTGTGAAAAATATTAATTCTTTACTTCTTCTTCAAAGTATAAAAGATGAAAATATGCACCATTATCTCCCAAGTTCTTTGTTTTTTTTTCCCTCAAAATGACCATACTTATACTTTCTGAATAAAAGTGGTATATTTGATGCCTTCATATGTGTAGTGGCATGTTGGTAATTTTTTTTTGAAGTGTGCAGCATTTGACTTGTAGAGGTTTAGACAGTAACATCATATTATATATTGCAAAATCACACAAAATCGGAAAATTTAAATAAATAGAACAGCACCAAGAAATAAATCACCTAATGTTCTATCATATACAGTGGACTGTCTGGTATGTACCAGCATTATATTGATACTGGTACTGGTATTGGATCAACTACTAACTTCACATTATTCTAAATTAATTTGCAGGGTGAGAAACCATGCCCATACTACATGAAGACCGGTTACTGTAAATTCAGTGTCGCTTGCAAGTTTAGCCACCCGGAGCTTGCGACACCCTCAGGAATGGTGTTTTCTGTTCAGGGAGCTACAGCGTACCAAACTGGAAATGCATCCTCTCAAGTAGTACCTCCTGCTGGGTTTCCTTTAGTTGGTGGATATCCTGCATGGCCTGTCCCTAGAGCACCTTATGTGATGAGTCCGACACGGGTTCAAGGCATGTCTTCTTATACACCACTCATGCTCCAGACTAACCCCAACTCGCAACCCATTCAACCCGGCTGGGCTGCTTATATGGTATGTAGTTTTAGCTTTCGGTTCTTTGCTAGGTTTCTTGAACTATTCTAAGCAGACAACAAAGATAAAGTGAAAAGAAAATTGTGTAAAATATGATAAAAGTTTGGGTCCGATGCGCTTTAAAATTCGTGCGCACCCGCATCAGACCCAAACTGCACTTACTAGTAAAATATATTATGTGGTTACAGGTTATATTTGCTACTGTAAGGTACTACCTGATAATCTTTCTTTCTTTTCTTTTAGTACAAGTCAGTATGTAAACCCTGGTACCATGATATACCTATTGTTATGATATCTTTTTAGTGGGGATACGGTACTATGCATAGCGTAGATTGGTTCATACTATGGATCAATATATTTGTTTTCAAAGTCCAAACAGTCAATCTGAACCGTTCAACATGACCTCCATACACAAATGTACTTGCAGACTAAATTTTATATTTTATTAGAATTTATTTACTATTTTTTTAGATAGGTAAAAAATCACTACTTTTGAATGGTCTAGAATCTTTAGATGAATTGATTTTCTGCCTATCTAAAAAGATAGTACAAAAATTCTAAAAAATATAAAATTTGATATACAAGTACATTTTTATATGGAGATTATGTTGAAAGGCTCAGATCGACTGTTTAGACTTTGAAAATAGAAATATTGATCCATAGTATGAACTAATATGCGCTATGCATAGTAACGTGGCCTCACTCTTATGTTCTTTCAAACAGTGTGAACTATGTTCTTCCTTTTGAAAATTGGCAACTTAAATAATTTATTCTTATAATCTTACAAAGCAGCCAGGAAATTTGAGCCAGGAAATTTCAGGCACGATAAACCAGACTTCGTCGAGTTCTTTAAATTTAGGAACAAACTTCAATAATAACTTGCCAGAGAGACCTGATCAGCCCGACTGCCAGCACTACATGAAGACTGGAGGTTGCAAGTATGGTGCTACATGCAAGTATAACCATCCAAAGGAGAGAAATTCTCTGGCCCACGCGCAGGTCCAAGCACATACTCAGGCCCAGGCCCAGGCCCAAGCCCAGGCTATCAACGCTGCTGGAGTCACTGGAATTGGACCTCTGGGCTTTCCTCTAAGACCTGTAACAGCTTTCTTATTCCCTCTCTCTCTCTCTCTCTCTCTCTCTCACACACACACACACACACACACAGCTGATGGTTGCAATTGGGACCATTGCCTGGGACAAAGAACATTTGATAATTGCCTCTAGATTTATACTCGGTATGACCTGATCCCACCACTGGAATGGAAATTTGTGTACCAGATATATTATACATTACCAGTACAGAAGTCTACTCTTTTTCACTAATATTTTTAAGTCTGTTATTGTCTTGATTTGAAAGCATGGGTGGTTTTGAATTTTGAATGGCGCAGGGTCAACCAATGTGCAGCTACTACGGGATGTATGGCACATGCAAGTATGGACCCAGTTGCAAATATGACCACCCGGTCATGAGTTACTACAATTATCCAGTTTCCACATTTTCACTTCCAGACCCATATGCAACTTACACTGATCAAAGAAACTCACAGCTGCTCCTAACCACACCACCTATGGAACATCTCGGGTTAGGGTTAGGGTTTCACGAGGATCAAAGTGACCCCTTGTCAGAGGCTCTTCAAGCTCAAAGTGGGCCCACATCACATCCTCAGTCAGGGCCCTCAGATGAGAATTAGATTTTTATGAGGATGAAAATTTTTTTGGATCGATGGATTTAAATCGGGTTTAATTTTATTTCTGAGGAAATAATTTAGTGTTATTCAAAGCATTGAGAAATGATGAAAGGAAAGTTGTGACATGTGCACCCATCTTTTGATTTTTTGTTTTATATTTAGTTCCATGGATCACCCATTTTGGTGTTGCTGTTTTGTTGTTGTGTAATATACAGAACATATGAAAATAAGGAGGATGGATGGTAAATGCAGACTGCTTAAATGCTGGTATTTATATACTCAATAAAGTTCCATCAAATCAATCAACTCTATCTACCTTCAATAATTATTTCTTTTTCTATTATCTTTTTTTTTTTTTTGTAATTAGTAATTTCTTACATAATTAACCGTTGATAATAGAATTTAATTAATTGAAACTTTGTTTGACAACATTTCTCAAATTAATAGATGAACTGTGCTCTATCAAAGCATAGTGTATATTAAGAATTAATTTAGGAGTATCAGTTCCGGGAAACTTTTTATTGATATCCAAAAAAATATTAAATTTCAAAATCTACGGCCTGTGCAGAAGAATTTTTAAATCTGTCCAAACTGCAAAATTTTTCAGCGGTTTAACAGTCTAAAACTGCAAATGTTTTTTGCGGTTCTAGTTTTATTTTTTAATTAAACAGAAGTACAAAAAATATTTGGATTATTCTATTTTTGAAAAAATAAAAATGTGTCAGAAAAAGTTTTTCAAACAAAATTTTTGTTAGAGATTTTTTTTGTTTTTCGAAATAGAAGGATCACAATATTTTTTTTGTATTTATCTAAAAGTGACTTTTTAACCGGGATCAATAACTCAGATTCAAAATATTTTTATTTTTTTTCCAATAACACAGAAATATTTTAATTTTTCTTACCGTCGCAAAAAATCCGGCTTAAAAAATGTTGATCCAAGTTATTTGTCGCAGTCTTTCTAATAAATCAAATTATAGTATTTCATCTATTTTCAAAGAAATATATAAAATATTACTAATATTTCAATACGAAAAACAAATAAATTATAAACATTTTTGTTTAATTAAAAAACTTAGAACTGCAAAAGATATTTGCGGTTTTGGAATTCCAAAATCAAAACCTTAATTTTTTTTTGCGGTTTTGGAATTCGAAAACCGCAAATTTGTTTTGCAATTTTAGACTGTTAAACCGCAGAAAATTTTTGCGGTTTGGACAGATTTCAAAATTTCTCTGCGTGTTGCGTAGATTTTGAAATTTAATATTTTTATATTAATAAAAATTTCGGTGCATGCGCCCTATAAACATGTGACCCGTGTCCCAACTTGGTCAACGCTATTTTTAAATGTATGAATGTTTTTGTTCCAGAATTTAATTCTTCTGCTGAGTTTTTAAAGCAAATTATTAGCTGCAATTTCTTTTCTTGTTTTTTTTTTTTTTTTTTTTCAAATTATCAAGTTCCAAATCACACAGCGTCGTTTAAAAATATTGGTGCTCAAATTTTGGCATTGATAATAAATCATATCAAAATAGTTTACTGCTAGTTTTTCTATTTTATTCTACTAATGACTTTTTTTTGGAAAAAAATTAAATATTTTTTTTTCATGTTCTAACTGTTAACTTTGCTAAAAACAAAATCTTATTACCAAAAATATCACACAGCATCTTTTTACTCTTGTATTCATATTGGTTAAAAATCTTATTACCAAAAATATAAACAAATTCATCAACTTGATAGAAACAAATTAATATGTTACAAAATGTACCAAACTCTGGCAATTATATATTCAATTTTTTTTCAAAGCATCTTATATTTTTGTATATTTGAATTAATTTTTCAATGAACTTCCATCATATTGAGATTAAAATTTACTATTAAATTATATTTGTCTTTATATAATTTTAATAATTTATTATCTTCTTCTAAGATTTTGACAAAATTTGTAAATAAATATATATTTTATAAATACAATAATTTGGTTATCTTCTTTGAATTTGAATATCCATTTTTTTTGTTGAGAAGGCTCACACTTTGTCTTTGCTTGATTGCTTCATTGTGCAATCCTTAATTACAAATATTTTAAAACAAAACTACAAAATAAATGATAGATGCTAACGTATATTATATTTTATGTGCATGTAAAATTCTATGAAATTCAACTTTTGTATCGATATACATTGAGATGTTTGTTAATATCAACTGATAGAAATTATTTCTAAGCATGCATAAATGCATTGATTTTTCATACATCAAATATACATAGAGGCAATCATATCTGACAATTATGATATATTTTAGTTTCTTTCAATTTCTAAAGTAAAAGATCTCAATACCTACAATTTTCATATTTTCACTTTGTAAGTCTTTAATTACAAATATTCTAAAACAAAATTATAAAATTCAATAGCATTCTACTTTTGTGTTGATATATATTAAGAGATTTGTTAATATCAACTGATTGAAAAAAAAATTAAGCATTGATTTTTCATGCATCTAAGAGCATCTCCATTCCAACAAATGTTTAGCAATTAATTTGGGCCACGTTACTGAGTTTAGCAATTAAAGAGATTCATAATTTCTAAATCACTCCATCCCAGAAATTTAATTAGAGTTGTTTTTAAAGAAAACTTGCTAATTTAAAAACTGTGATAAATCCCAGCAATTATATTAGCAATTAACACATCAGATTAGCAATTTAAAAGAAATCACCCATTGTAGATGCTCTAATACCCATCAAAGTAAAACTGAATTTGAACGAAAGGACACAACATAAGTCATATTTGACAGGTCTTATATAAGTTTTCTGAAATTTGAATTTTTATTACCAAGAATTCAAAATATGGAGGCAATTTGAAACCTACTACAAAAAACCACAAAAAACAAACTACAATAAGTAAACATCTATTGTAATTTGTAAAGCAAAAAATAAAATAAAATAAACTAAGCATCTTTTCTAGGAGTACTTTTCATGATTGGTTAAATCATGGAAAAATGCTTAATAAACAATTAGAAAAGTGTTTTGAAAAAACAAACTCCCTTTTAAAATTAGAGTGTGACACCAATATTATTGGAACAAAAATGAATGTGACATAAGTTCACATCTACAAGACTAAATCTATATATCTACTCATTTATTAATTATCATGCAGTTCTTATTGTTTTTTCTTCCAGCATCAATGCCTCGAATGTTTTTTTGGAAATAACAAAATTGAAACGGCTATCATTATTAATAAAATAAAAAGCCAAAAGTTTATATATACATTGAACAAAAGTCGCCTATAAATCAGAGAAAACAAAGTTTATATAATACGCATTTCTTCACCTATCACTAGTAAACGACTTTTTAATGCAATCCACAATACCCTCACAATCGGCGCCTTCAGAAACAACGCAAGAAGAATCAGAACCAGAATCGGAACCGGAATCGGCATTTGAATTGGAGAAGTAAACTGTGTGAGGTGACTGCAAACTGCCATGTGTCTGGCATGCTTTCATGGTCTTGCAGTGCTCAGCCTCATCATCTCTTATATTCATGAATACATCGTACAAATTCTCTAAAAGTAAAGCAAAAAAAAAAATTAATCACTTAATATAAAAGTAGCCACTTTATAGACAAAATATCTCAAGCAATGTACAATAACAAAAAGTTATATAACAACGAATAAAGTAAAGGAAAATGTTCATGCGTATCGTGTTAATCTCCAAACTATCATGCATATACCCATACAACATACAAAACATAGGAAGAGAATATATATCCATAGGAAACATGTAACCCTCACACATCTCCATTTTTTCTCAAAAGATACACAAACTACTAATCGTTCCTCAATATATATTTTACTTGATATAAACAATGGATAAAGGAAGACAGTTTCTATATTTTGTTGAAGAAATCTAAATTGGGAGGTGTATTCATGTCATTTCCCATACTTGTAATGAAAATAAATGATATGTATGCATTATATTTTGATGTTTTATATGGGAGTTATATGAAATAGTTCCAAAATAAAAATGACTGAAGGTGGCTACCACTTCAGAGTTAGGCAGAAAGACTGTACTCACTGGTAAAATAAATTATTTTTGTTTTGTCTTTTTATACTTTTTTTGGTTTTGCATATATGGCTTGTTACCTATTTGAGGCTTCCTTGAGCAAGGCACTCTTTCGGTCTGAAATTCATCTGTAGAAACATAAACGAACAAAAAAACAGTTTTATATTATTCTCACTTTAGTCCCATACACAAATTCCAATATGTATCTTTTCAATTCCTATGTAGTAATGTAATGTTGTATTGGAAAAAACAGCTTCCCAACATAGTAATTTTCTGAAAAAAAATTCACACAGCGCAACTGATTTTATTCAAATTACAAATAGAGGGTAAAAAGAGAATTTTCAGAACTTAGTGGACCTTAACGTATATATAAAATAAATAATGAAGTTTACCAAATAAGTAAAGGTCTTCATTCATGTAGTACTTTACGGCTGCCTCTGCTGGAGGCAACTTTTTCAACTCCTCTGCAACACCATAATTAAATTCACACATCATGAATAAAATTAAAAAGGAATGCCAGAAAATAATGATCTCAAATTCATGCGTGTAAAGTATCTCACCTCCATGCGATTTGATAAATTTGTCGTAGGTTGAATAGGCATGTTTCTCCACACATTCTGAAAAGTGATCTGATAACAAGATATTCATAGGAAATGATTCTCACAGTAAACATACTTACATAACAAATTAAAAGGAATTTAATATCTTTTCAGAAGAATATAGAATTAAAAGAAAAAAAAATGAAAAGGAGAAGGTAAAATACGTACATGCCATTCTAGGGCTAAGCATGTACATGAAAACAGCCATGAAGTAATATACAAATGCCATGCTTTGTGCCAAAAACCGATCGAACCAGAATGAATTCCCTCCTAATTCCTAATTTAATAATAAAAGGAACTCAAAACATTAATCACCAGCATATAACCTACTTCATTTTTGTTTGATTACATTAGTTTATTTTATTATTACCATTACAATGAAAATTCACATTACTTAAATGCTAATATTTGTACACAGCAATATATTTGGTCGTTTGGGTTTGATTTCAAGTTTACTGGGCTCAGAATTGTTTGATCATGCAAGGCAATACTTTGGTTCAGGTTAATTTTTTTTGTAAATATCAGTAAAATATACAACATGCTGTACCAGCCATGATGTATATAATAATACAACAAAACATACTTCCATGATAAGGAGATGATGCAACTCATTCCAACTCTCCGCAAAATGCACTTTCAAATAATCGGATCTTCTCCACCAGCCAAAACTCTCATACATGTGTAACACCGATATAAATGCTAAACATAAAACAAACAAACAAAAAGTAACAAAATAAAGAGATTTCAAAAATCAGATACATGTGTAACACCGATATAAATGCAAAGAATATAGTTTACTTTTTTTCTCTTTTGGTTTTTCTTTTCTTGGTAAAATACCAAATTCTCCAATTAAGGTTTATATAAATTAAAAGAAAAAAATATTACCGAAGTAAGGCACCCTAGCAACATTTTCTAGCACGTAAAACCTTGCATAATGCCGATCATGATACAATGCGTCTAACACTTGTATTATTGTCTCCTATGAAAAATAATTAGCAATTAATAACCAGAAAGATAAGAACCGTATACCTATTGAACAATTAGATAATATCCAAAGCAGTAGTATTTCATACAAAACAGTTTTTTGGTACACACTGTTACAGGTTTGATACTGGTATGTATTGATATCATTGTAATACTGGAATTTACAAGAAATGACTGGTATAGGTACTCTATTTTTGATACTTGTAATAAGTTTGGCCAAGAAATACAAGAAAATGAAAATGAATAGAATAAAAAAGAAGAAACATATAAGTTGATCTTACCGTAAGAAAACTGTTAATAGATTGTTCAACTTTGATAACATTCTTTTCAACAAATCCAGGTCGGGTTATGGGACCCGAATCCGGTAAGCCGTCTTTATTTAGATCTGTTTTGGTACTGAGAGATTCTTTGACAGATACCTTCTTATCCTTCTGTTGCAAAGTTGAGGCCTTTACTCTACACATAGACCTACAATTCAATTTAATCAGAGGAAATGAACTATTTATTCAGTTTTGAAAAAGAGAAATTACTAATATAAATAGCTGCAATTGAAGTAAATGTTGAATCTAAAGAAGAACTGGGTAGAGGAATAAGATACCTTGAGGGAATACGATGAGACGAGCGAAAGTATAGAAATTGAGAAGAGGAGCAATTGCAAAGAGAGGAATCCATTCCGATTCTAGGGTTTGGTTTTGCAAAGGACAGAGAAGGAAGTGGGGTCGCCATGAATGAATCCTACTCTCTCCTCTCTCCTCTGTTAAGAGTTGACACTTGAGAGAGAACAAAAAGGAATAGTACTGGTATACCTGGGGTTTGAGAATCTGCTGCAATCCTTCACCTGTGAACAGTACCCTGCAATTTCTGTTTTTTCAAATCCAGCTGTCGAATTGTTTCGAGATGCGTGCACAGAAAAACCAGCTATTTTGAGATGCGTGCACTAAAAAGTTGGACGGCTGGATTTGAAAAGCATGAATTGCAGAGTTACTGTGCTCAATATTCGGATCGCAGCAGATCCCAATCCATACCGGGGGCTTGGGGAATTCATATCATATCACCTAAAGTAACTCAAGTTTTGAGTTTAGATATGAACCGTACGATCTGATTAAGCACGAATATTAAGGGACCAGTTCATTCCATCTCGAGCCGGATTCGGACTCAGGCCCGAGGGGTTTTAGAAGCGTGCGTATCCTCTGAGATATCTCATATTTTGCGTTACCGACGTGTCCGGTGCCTATTAGGGAATAGCGCGGGGGCCATTATTATTATTGCTTAGAGATTCGTGTAGGATGTATTTGAACGGTTGAGATATTCCGAAAAGTCACGCAAAATATAAGATATCTCAGAGGATGCGAATTCGTTTTAGAAGACCGACCCAATTAGATATTCTTATGTTACTCACTGCTAACTTTGTGACATGGCCCTTCCACTTCAATTAATTAGCACAGCTAGACACTTCTTTCTTATTTTCTTGCTTGTAAATTTAGTACCATGGTCCATGGCCCATGGTTTCTCACAAAACAGGCAGCTCTAGGAATGTACTTGCATTAAAAATATAAGAACAGTTTTTTTTTTTTCATAAATTCTCTTTTTACAAAATTCTCAGATTCCAAATAAAGAATGGTATTTAATTGGCTCTACACTAATAGCAAGTCATGTGTCAATATATGCTATATAAAATTAGTCACTACAAATTGGTTCCAAGTAAATTATATAATAAAAGAGGACAACAAGGGGAGGTGGTAGGAACACCTCGAGTTCAAACCTATCGGATTGAATTCAAACGACAAATTCAAATCGTTAAAACTAATCTATTTAAATAGTGATGCATTTACATGTCAAAATTTAGAATTTTTTTTAATTAAATTAGTATAAAGTCGAAATGTCTATAAACGATGAAAAATAAACGTATTAAAATTAACTTATAATTTTTTTTTACAGCTCGACTTTATACTAAATAATTCGAAAACTTATAAATTTGACATATAAACATATCACTCGCAAAGTAAATCAGTTTCAAATTTGACCTTATCTATAAACAATTGACTCATAACACCACACAACACTCAATTGATATAGATAAGGTCCATGGGGTTTGATAGTATCTTTTTATGAACTAAAAAGATTGAGGATTTCCCAAATTTGAGTTGGTTCTTTACACAATAGGAAAACAACATTTAAACTACTGAATTTAGTTTCTTTCTTTTGGTTTATCTTGCAAGCTGATGTCATAAACATAAAACCATCTAATAGTTAGTACAAAACTAGTTGGTAATATTTTACAGATGTAGAAAGAAAACCTGAAAAAGAAAAAGAGTAAACAAAGTTTGCAACCAAAATTAACAACAACATCCACATTTGAATACCACATGTTTTCCTTGACCTCACTATACCATTTCATAGGTTTTCATATAACCAAAAATAGTAAAATTGCTAGGTGACGAACAAAAAGGCAATGTACAGTTCTTTTAGGTTGTAATATTCTCAGAACTGGAGACTGGAGAGGATGTAGGAGCTGGAGAAGAATTTGCAGTTTTGATGTTGGTTCGAGAAGCTCTAAATTTGAGCAATGGTTGAATAAGGGGTCGATTCGGCAATTGTAATTTCCACCTGCGTGGCTTAATTTGACCCATTTTTCTCAATTGTTCTCTTTGAATCTGACGGTTGGTGTACCATGCACCACCTCGCCAACCGAGTGCATACCTGCCATGAGAGAGAGAGAGTGAGAGATGAGTTTTTGCAGCTCAAACAAAGGATCCATACCAAGGATTTGAGTACCAGATACCAGTACCCATACACCAGCAGATACGTAATGTTACAGATTCCATATATGCTCTTTATGTTTCTCTTCTCACAGGCCTAGCACTATTTTTTATTTTTTTTGGAATAATAATGCCAAAAATTACTAGTACCAGTAATGAGGCTGGCAAAGCTGGAGACAAACAGCCTTGTGTAGTAGTGGTTAAAATATACTCAACAAACAACATGGCAAATAACAAACGAAAAAAAAAGAAAGCAGTAGTAGATCTTGATCCTTACGAAGTTTCATATGCACTAAATTGATCTTTAAACTTCCCCAAAAGGACCAAGTTTGTCCCTGGACTTGTATTTGCACAAATCAGGCCTTGAATTTTTCGAAATAGAACTAAGTAGGTCCGTGAACTTCTCTCAAAATAACCAAATTAGTCCTTTTGAGAAGGGCTAATTTGGATGTTTTGAGAGAATTTGAAGAACCAAGTTAGTTCTATTTTGAAATTCAAGGTTGCTTTTTTTTAAGGCAAATTGAAGGACCAAAACCTAAATTTTTCTGTCGGAAGTAAAATCCTACCAACCTACTTCATACTGGCCGTTAAAGGTAGAGGGCAATAGGGATAGGTTAAGAGTTTGGGTCAGCCTGATTTAGGATATTACAAAGTACAAACAATGGCCAGTAAGTGGTACCACTGGTACAGTAGATCCTTGATGCATTAAATAACTGTTGTAAAAGAAGCGTACCCAATTACCAGTGTGGTCCAAGCAGTAGCGACACAAGCAGACAAGCCGACCTTGCCTGAGCTCACAATCTTTTTAATCTCTTCGTGCTCCACACCAGAACTATTTTTCAACTGTATAAAAATTGAATAGTTAGAAAAGAGAAAGACATATTAAATGACATAATATATCATGCATATAATATAGAACAGTGGAAGTTTATAACACTACTCACAGACTCTTCAATTGATTGTAGCCTCTTCTCGACATTGCTTTGGTGCGCATAGCGAATAGAGTAACCTGTCATTGAGCACATAATTTTACAACCAAATCTAATGGTACCAAAACTTGTTCCCTACTGGTACTGGTACGGGTACTGGTACTAGTACAGATCTGAATTATAATAGAAGCATATACCTGCCCAAGCAGTGAGAACGGAGGCAATTGATGTACCGACTGTGAACACTACTCTGTGTCTCTCGAAAACCTCCTGACAAAATCATCAAAATATTTTGCATCAATTCATTAATTTGAAATTATCAAATTAGGAATAATTTGAGAGTAGACCTTGGTGGAGAGATAGGTGTCTCGGACGGCAGACACGGTGTTTGATGATTTGCGCCTCAGAGCAGCAAGCGAAAGGATTCCCGGCCCGGCGCTTCTCAGGCGGTGAACCACCATAGCCCACCGCCACTTTTTTCCCTTTCTCCTCCTTTCTTGCTTTTCTTTCAGGCGAATTTTTCTTATTAATTTTTTTTTCCTCAAGCAAAGCAAAGCACAGCTTAATTGGCGCACTTGAGTAGGTCCGATGGGTTTATTCACCGTCAATTTTCTTTAAGATTCGTGTATAACGCTTTAAAATTCGTTCGCGTATGCTTCAATTTTCGTGAGCACAAATCTTAAATTAGATTGGACAGTCATCATGCTCCGTTCTCTGTTTGGCGAAGCCGACTCGGTTTCGTTCATTCTATTTTTTTTTTTTTTTTTTAAAAAGAAGTCTTTTCTAATAACGGTTGGAGTGAGTAAGAAGTTAGATATTTTTATATTGTTATGTAGCGTTAAATACGAAATTAGACTGAAATTAAAAATAAAAGAATTATTTTTAAAAGAATTTACATTCGTACAATTAACTTAAATTGTTTTTAACGTTCATAAAAGATAATTTGCATATATTTCATATGAATTAATTTTTTGTCATGACATTTGAACATAATTTTATTAAAAAAAATATTTTTATTTGTAACCTAAAATCACAAATAAAATTGCTTTCTTTGAAATATTGGAATAAAACATGAGACACAGTGGAGAGGCAAATAACTCTCCATTTTCTACAAATGTTTTGTGAGAAATTTGTTGAGATGTATTGTCAGATTTTACATATCCTATTTAGATACCTTTTATTAATAGAGTGAAAACGGAGCGGATAGTGGTACTATTTATATTTTTTTTAATTTTTCAGATACAGATACGGATCAGATATCAGCTGGATACGGATTGGATCGGATATTTATTAAAATAATATTAAAAAATATTAAAGTTCATAATATTTATCTAATTATAGCAGTGAATAACAATATTTTTTCATAATATATATTAAAATATATGATATATATACAAATAATTGAAACATAAAACTATATCAGTATCTATATCCACACGGATATTCAGATATCGGATATCTACATCTAATTTTTAAATACGGATCGAATATTATCCATACCATTTTCACCCCTACCTTTTAATAATGTGGAAAAAAAAAACTAACATTTTTATTTCATATTTCCATACTTACAAAGATCATCAATTTTGAGAGTTGTAATGAACAAATTAATAAATATTGCCACTATAGTCACGCAACTAAAGGGATGTGAAATCTTCTAGAAATATCCAATAATTACAATGAAGATAGAATAAATGGAGTATTTAGTGAAACATATGGTATATGATTGATTTAAAAGTGAAATAACACTAGTATCTTCTTCTTTTAAACATAAATTAGTGTTAATTTCTTCACGAAAAGGAGTTATTAGTGAAAACAAAATTTATTTTTCAAGAAGATAAAATAAAAATATCTAAAAAAAAAAATCAGTTTTGTAGAGAGAGAGAGAGAACGAAATTTACGTCAATTCATTTTTCAAGTACACATAAACTATGGGTTTGATGTATATTAACTAAAGTTATTACATCAATTTAACTTTAGGAGTACACATATGACTTTGAAGAGTTAAATGATATACAAGATATATTGAAGAGTTGTGAAACAAGAGCTTTGTTTTACTTTCAGTCCATATTTCTGTTTTCAAAGTCCAAAACAATCGATCCGAACTGTTCGACATGATCTCCATATTAAAATGTGCTTGGAAACCAACTTTTTCATTTTTTACTATTTTTTTTAGATAAGTAGAAGATGATGTTCCAAACCCATCATAATCTGATTCTGAACCTGAATACAACTACAGTTATTATCTGAAACTATATGATGTCTGAACCGATAATTATTCGAATCTAAAATAAATCCAACAGTATCTATATATTGAGTCCGGCTAATATGACATTGGTGTCATTCCAAATTCAATAACACCACATCGTATACCGTTGGATTTGCTTTAATATCCGTGCAAAACACTAGTGTCTTTAATATTCGTGCAAAACACGGATATTAAAGCAGATTCAACGGTATACAATGTGGTGTATTGAATTTGGAATGACACCAATGTCATATTAGCCGGACTCCTATATATTTATTTCTATACAGAAAAAAAGACTTATGTACGTGTCCTGGTTACCCATTTTCTCTTAGATTGGTCATAAGGCAAGGAAGAACAGCTCCCATTTCTATACTCCTCTGACAACACCCCTGCCATCAACCCCTTCAACCTTTCTGCACCAGGTCCAGGCCGAAAGATTGAATCATTCCCTCTACCAGAACATGGATCGGCCCCACCATCAGTCTCTCCAGTGCACCACGCACCAGGTGTGAACTGCCCCTCTGACCGTCTCAGCAGCTCTCGGTCTATCCGATCCAATACTCTGTCATCCCGTGCGAACTTGCGTGCAAAGGGTGCCCCGCTTTTAACCATTCTGTCATAGTCTTTTGAGGAAAGGGTTAGTGGGTGCTGTTTTGGAGGGTTGTCCCACGCAATGTAGTGAAGGTCATGACCCACAACCTGGAAGGATAACAAATGCACTTCATATTTAAATCAACTTCTTGCCGAGAAAACATAAAAGAGAGAACGAACATTTTCTTGGTGCAGTAATTACAGTTTGACGTGTATAACTTTTGTATCTACTTCTTACTTGGTAATAGATCGGTGAAACTTTTTTTTTTGGGCTTGTTACTGAGAAGTCATTCAAAGGAGAGAAATAAAAGTGAAAGATTTGTTTTTCACGTTATACTTTCAGTATTCCAAAATGCGAACTAGATCTTATGGTTTTTTGTTTACAGAACCACACTAAAAAATTAGTCATATTTGCAAAATCCCCAATATTGCTCATCTTTGACTAACGCTAAACTGTTACATTCTGTCAAAGTGCTGATTAGTTCGATCCTCAGTCCTCACCTCTCTCTAAGCTAATCTTCTAAAAAACCCTAAATAAACTAACCCAACAACATCAGCCAAAAGTCGTCGAATATGTCCTTTCTTGGTTCACACAAACACTTCTAGTGAGGTGGGTGCAAGAATGAAATTTCTAGGATACATGTACAAATGTGTAGAAACATCAAATACCAACTTGAAATTAGTAAGCGGACGAAATATGTTTACTTCATTGACAACCTATGTCAAAGTTCATCAAAATATGGATGTTTATTTATCATTTGGAAAGATTGTATATTAAATTTCGAGCAATTTGACAATTGTTTAATTGCTAATCAAAAGCGGATAAAACTAAACGGTTAAATTTTCAAATCTCTTGATAAATAACTAGCAGTTTTCAAATTGCACCAAATTTAATAGTGTATCAAAATAAAGAAGAACATATATATACAATTTTAATTATTTTAACTTATTTAACAGTTTAGCCGGTGGTCACGGCTGTCAAATAATTTTGTTGTCAATACGACTATCCATTTGTAATGGACAGATCTTATTGAAAAAGAAATAAAAGGGTAAAAAAAATGTATTCCAAGAGAAAGAATATCTAACAGTGCTTTGAAACCCGTGTGCATTGCAAATGACAGTGTGGAAGTAACCCTCAGGGGAGGAGATGAAGTTGGCATAGTACATCAGCACATTGCGTGGCAGCTGGTCCCACCCCCAGATGCAGTAATCCAGAAACGCGCGTGTAAGCATAACCCAGGCTGATCCTGCATTAATTACAAAAAAAAAACATTTATTTCTTCAAGCTGATTGATGAGTAATTACTTTGATTGCCCTCCTTATTATCCATCATTCTTTGCATATATTGTGCCCATTGATATAATACATAGCATTTTTGTCATAATATGACAATTAGTATACAGCAATTTCTTCTTGAATTCATCAAATTTCAAGCAATTGTTTAATGGTTCGTCTTTTATCAGGTGTCTTATTATATGTTCATTTTTATTTAGGAAACTTGGTTTAACTGGAGAACTCACTTAAAAGTTGTCATTGTTTAAAAAAAATGAAATAAATATAACAGTTTTAAGGTAAGTACAGAAAAAAGTATAGCGGGTCCATATCCGACAGGTGTGTGACATGGGTATGGGTCTTTGCCAGAAGTGAATGTGCTACACAGGCTGCAAATTTGCAACTGATATTATACTTACCAGTGTATAATTCAAAAGACGTAGGTAGTTCTCTCTTCTCAGTTGTCGTCACCAAATTAAATTTCTTTGACAAGTAGAGGCCTGGATCTATGACAATTGGACGCCCTCTTTGAAACCTAAAAAATATTTGGAACAAAATCTGTAAATTGTAGGCCACAAAATCAGAAAAATTATGAGCTGCCAACAAAGAAACAGTTAAACTACTCCTTTTCCAAATTGAATACCCAAATTACTTCAATTATGCCACTCATTCTTGATAAGAAATTAGAAAGGAAGGTGATAAAGCTAAATTTCAAGAAATTAAAAAATAGAGAAGTACACAATTATTTTCTTAAGTTTCATATTGGTATATGGGAATGTCATAATTTGCTGGGGTTAATTCCAGATTTTAAAGGATGTAGAAGAAAATTGCTTTAGAATATTTAGAAAAAGAAGAAGTCAAAACTCTATGGAAAAATGTCTCTTACATTTTCCACCCAGCAATTTTCATGTGTTCTATGAAATTGAGATCTCGGGGCACAGTAGAGAAAACATGAAGTATATCTGCATTACCACAAAATTTAATTATTTTAAAAATAGTCAAAACACAAACCATAACATGTGCAACCAAAAACTGTCTTGGATTAGACACCATAACAATCAAGTCGGCAACATATATATTATAGTGCAGCAAAACCCAGTTACTAATAGAGTGATAGTATATGCTGGACTAGCAGTTTTAAAACAATCCTTTTTTTTAATTACTATTTTATTTATATTTATGTCTAAATAGGACATTTTAATAAAATAAGGGACCTGATAACAGCCTCCATATATAGCTTCACTATAATACAGCATCACAGCCTTCTGGGTTTCCTTAAAGCCATTTGTTGCTGCCAGTGAATTCTTAAGACAAAAATAAATGACTATTCTAATATGAATTTACAAGATACTTTTGGTACATTTAATTTAATCTGAATACTTATCAAAATTTCCCTCCAAAAGCAAAAATGAAATGAACAAAAAACAAAAGCTACTTGCCTAAATGAAATTTAAAAAAAACAATCAGAACTAACCATCTTGTGTCATTAAGGGATAATCAGATGCGCTTAGATTAATAAACCAATCCCACTTCATTTTTTCCTTCAAGAGGATAGAGACGGCATGTAAAGTACATGCAATCATAGTGGGGCCCTTGTACGTCACCAAATTTCCCTTCGCAATAACCCGCACATTTTCCACCTGACTGAAAGTGGGGTCCCCTTTAACATACATAGCGAGTTCAATTCTCTCTCTAGGCGGTGCTTCTAGGTCTAGGTGGAGTATGTATTGGTTCCTAGGGTGGTAAACTGCCTGCATTTGGTGGAATGCGACAGAATAAGTGAAGGTTTTTGTAACTTAGACCTTGAAAGATGAAAATATACCAAGGAGTTCAATCTGCTATCACTTTTTTGGGAAATTTATGAACTTGGATGTGCAATAATTTGGGGAACATAGTGGTAAAATTGAAGCCTAGCTTTATGATCAAGAGTTGAAGTAAAAGAGAGTCAAATTGAGACTTGACTGGATGTTAATATGAGAATTCAGAAGACATTTATCATAAATGGCTCTTAAAGTACAATTGATGCTTAATTTGGTGATTAGTTGATAATATAGGGAAATTGGTACCATACGAATCAGCTAACTTGGAGCAACATATTGGTCTAGTCTTTAGCTGTACCAACTGAGGGTTAAAAAATTGAAGCGGAACTCATTAAATGAACATTAATTGCCAATTTGGGGATCTGGTACCATGAAAATCAGCAAATGAAACAGTGGCAGTGTACCTGTAAGGTCCTCCTTATCCTTTGTCCGTCGCCCTTTGTACCGGTAATCAAATATGCGATTCGTGGGGGCCCATTGTCAGAATCAGAACCGCCAGAATCTGTAGAATTAGTAAATGAAATTTCACTTGTGACCTCTGAATCTGAATCTTTCAAGTAGCTGTCAGGCCCATCCCAATTTGTCAGAGAAATGACATCCAACAACACCGAGTCACCTCCGCCATAAAAAGGAGCAAACAAACCAAATGCACATCCAAGGAGGAGTGTAATTGTGACAAGTAAGCTCGCCAAAAATGGCACGAGCCATAGTCGGTCACTAAATGGCCTCGTTTGGCCCGAATTGAAGACCCATTTGTTCTTTCGCATGATCAAAGAAAGTATAGATAGATTAGATAGATAGATAGATAGATAGATCTTCACATCCAGTCAATGCGATAAATAAATCTCGCTAGCTACAAATTTGATTCGAATAAGTTTGATCGGAGCTGAGCCTGAGCGAGAGAGGTGGGAGGGAGACGAGGTTAGGTAAGTAAAGAGATCATTGCTTACAGAGTTGAATCAAAGAGAACGACAACTGTAATTGAAAAAAGTGATACTGGGCCCGAATGGGCTTTATGATCTTACTCTAAAGTCTAAACTGACAAGAAGGTAATATTGGGCCCACAGGCCGTTATGGGCTTGACAGTATCTATAGATAGGCCTTATTAGGACCCACCGCACTGCCCAAGTGATTAAATTTATGACGTAAGTATTCGTAAAAATTACGTGTACCAAAACGACTTGTTCTTTCCCGCTTCCAAAAAAAGGCAAATGCAATTGGGCGCCACCTTGTCACCTCCAAGACCTTGTTACAATTCGTCGTTAGCCAGATCGAAATCGAAATCGAAATCGAATCGAATCGAATCCCCCGTTGTATAAAATTTCATCTCCACCTCATCCTTTCAAACCCTAGTATTTCAACATGGATTTGGTGCCTTATTCTTCTTCCTCAGCAAAAGAACTTGAACGG
This sequence comes from Carex parvula, assembly GCA_025461045.1. NCBI lineage: Eukaryota > Viridiplantae > Streptophyta > Magnoliopsida > Poales > Cyperaceae > Carex > Carex parvula. The sequence goes on from JAJGRW010000847.1 coordinate 92,508, forward strand.
GACTACCAACTCTGCTTCTCCGCCGCTGATTCAGGTCTTTCATCTTCTAATCTATTCTAATGTCTAATTAATTGCCAATGTATGTACGTAGTAGCTACAATTTACAGTATTAATTGTTGTAGATGGGGATGGCCGTATCACAGGAAATGATGCACTCAAATTCTTCGCAATGTCTAATCTCTCTCGCTCTCAGCTTAAACAGGTACATCTCTTTAATTTAGTACTGCTTCTTTTCATATTTCCTTGAGAGAAAAAAAAAATGAAACTATACTGATATATATATATAGTTAATCTTTTTCTCCAATTTTACTTTGTAAACTGAAAGGTTTGGGCCCTTGCCGATTCAAAAAGACAAGGCTATCTTGGCCTCCAAGAATTCACCACTGCCATGCAGGTTCCTCTTTCTTTCTCTCTATCTCACTCTCACTTTCTATTAAGAAAGCTCTAGTACAAGTAGCATATATGGGACTTAATCTTTTCATGTGGTGCAGCTTATTTCTCTGGCTCAATCAGGAAGTGAAATTAACCAAGATACTCTTTCTAACTCAGGTAAAACTACTACTCACCTTTCATTATATGAAACTTTAAACTGTTGGTTTCCAAAGAAAAAAGGAAAAAGACATCTGAAATTGCTATATTTTAGATTTGGGGAACTTGAAGCTTCCAAAAATGGATGGTTTGGATAAGCTACTTTCTGTAAGTTTCCTGTCTCCTTTTCATGTCTTTGTATATTTACTTCCCTTTTTGTCAAGTAATGATGAAAAAAAGAGTCTGAATCTGCTGCGATCCCTCTCGGGATTGCAGGATCCTGAAATTTCGAGATCAATGGTTTAAACTTTTTCGTGTGCGGATCTCGGAAACGTTCTCCAAAAGTAAATTTTCATGCACGCATCTCGAGAAAGACCAACAGTTGAGATCGGATCGCAGGGTCCTGTGATCCCTCGAGAATCACAGCAGATTTATTTTCTGAAAAAAATGCAACAACATAGATATTCTCTCTCTCTTGGAATCAGCGCGGATTCACTCCAAGTGAATGGGGGTCAACTGACCCCCATTTATTTTTAAAATTTTTGTACCTGTGCATGATTTTCTATATAATTTAGAGTAAAATGCTATGGGTACTGTAAAATTGGCCCCCATATGCAGCATGAAAATTTTATATGATTATGTTTATTTTTCTTAATTTCAAATTTTACAGAAAAAGAAATTATCATCAAGTGATCCTTACAGTTCCCCAACTGAGTCACCGCTCTCGGCCAAATGGTTCCTTTCCAAATCTGCAAAGAAGGTATTTTTATTTTTATTTTTGTTTTGACATGTCTTGCTTGTAGAAATATCTTGTTCATTTGAAATGCAAAATTTTTTATATGTTTTGTGTTTGTCATTTGCATGTCTGACAATCAGAGACCTGGACAAACAATTGTTTTACTTATAGAATGTTATGATATTGGTCTCCATGTAGATACCCCTAAAGAGTGTGACATCAATTACCGATGGGCTAAAGAAACTGTACATTGAAAAGCTCAGGCCTCTGGAAATGACTTATAACTACAGCGATTTTGCCTCCCCGTTAATGGTACGTCAAGCACCTTTATTTTGATTGTGCTATTTTAAATCCAATAGGTGGTTAACTCATATACTTCCTAAACTTTATTTTATTTTAGTTACCATTCAAATGCAATGGATTTGATTTTGTATCCATTCGAAGATTCTGGAAGGGGCTGGATTTGATTTTGTTTACAAAAATGTTGACATGAAAAACCACATTTACAAATCTTTTTCTTGTAGACAAATAGCGATTTTGATGCGAAGCCAATGGTAATGCTCTTAGGTCAATACTCTACAGGAAAAACCACATTTATCAAGCATTTGTTAGGCTCTGGTTATCCAGGTTAGTCTGTAGTCTATACTTTTCTATTTACCTATGTTAACTTAATGTCATTTCTCAAGTTTCCATACACTTAAACAAGAATATAACCGTCACAGGCATATGCTATGCTAATTAACAGGTGCTCACATCGGGCCAGAACCTACAACTGACAGAGTCGTAGTTGTCACGGTAATTCATCCTTTGCATTTTGAGATAACTATTTTTAATTAAATTTTTGATGTAATTTTGTTGCAATTGTTAACCTAACAAGCTTATCAATTATGTGTGTACTGTACGGGTTTTCTAATGTAGCACGGGTCAGATGAGAGAAGCATTCCAGGAAATACTGCTGCAGTGCAAGCTGACATGCCTTTCAATGGCCTCTCTGCTTTTGGATCATCCTTCTTGTCTAAGTTCGAATGCGCTCAAATGCATCATCCGGTATTACCCTTTTCTTTTCTCTTCCCCTTTTGTTCACAAAATATTCAATTTAGTTGGTATTAATTTATGAGTTGAAATATATGATCTGTATATAGCTACTGGAACACATATCATTTGTGGACACACCGGGCGTGTTATCAGGAGAGAAACAACGAACCCAGCGCAGCTATGATTTCATTGGGGTGACATCATGGTTTGCTTCCAAGTGTGACCTCATTTTGCTCCTCTTTGATCCGTACAAACTTGACATTAGTGACGAATTCAAGCGTGTCATCAATGCACTTCGAGGCCACGATGACAAAATTCGTGTTGTGTTAAACAAGGCCGACCAGGTCGACACTCAACAGGTACATGATCTGTTATTATCTGTTATGACTTACATAATAGCAAATTTTGATTTTACTGGAAATAAATGCAGCTTATGAGAGTGTATGGAGCATTATTGTGGTCTCTTGGAAAGGTCTTAAATACCCCTGAGGTTATGCGGGTTTATATCGGGTATAATTATTTAATTCCCTTTTTAAAGCAGATATTTTTTTCTTCAAATTGAGTGATAATAACATTTTTATGTTTATTTACTTTGACAGTTCATTTAATGACAAACCAGTAAATGAATCTGCAGTGGGACCCATTGGGAAGGAATTATTTGAAAAGGAGCAGGATAACCTTATTTCGGATCTTAAAGACATCCCTAAGAAGGCTTGTGACCGATGTGTAAGACAAATTCATTCTATATCTTAATTCGAGGGTGTCTACATTTGATTCAATTTTTGTGTTTTGGTTTTGTTGACATGAGCAGATAAATGAGTTTGTAAAGCGTGCAAGGGCCGTGAAAATACATGCATGCATAATCGGCCACTTAAAAAAGGAGATGCCTTCTATAATTGGAAAGTCTAAGGCTCAGCAAAAACTCATAAATAATCTACAAGATGAGTTCACAAAGGTATCTAGCTATAATGTCTAAATCTATGTGTGTATATATATAGGAGTTGGCTACGGTGCTATGCATAGCATAGGGGGCCTCCGTGCTACGGCCCAATATTTGAGTTTTTAAAATCCTAACAGTCGATCCGAACCGTTCAACATGATCTTCATATAAATATGTACTTGCAAACCAAATTTTACATTTTTTAGAATTTTTTTACTATTTTTTTAGATTGGTAGAAAAACACTTGATCTGAATGGTACAGAATTTCCAGATCAAGTGATTTTCTACCTATCTAAAAAAATAGTAAAAAAATTCTAAAAAATGTAAAATTTGGTTTGCAAGTACATATTCATATGGAGATCATGTAGAACGGTTCGGATCGACCGTTAGGATTTTCAAAACTTAAATATTAAGCCGTAGCACGGAGGCCCTCTGTGCTATGCATAACATATTAGCAATTTCCTATATATATATATATATATATCCAGTGACATCTGTGTAATTGTAAAATAATGCAATATTTGAATGAACAGGTTCAAAAGGAGTTCCAGTTACCGCCGGGTGATTTACCGAGTGTGGAGCATTACAGAGAGGTTCTGACTGGTTACAACTTTGACAACTTTGAAAAATTGAATAAGAAGATGGTGCAATCGATCGATAACATGTTGGCTTATGACATACCTGAGCTGTTGAAGAGGTTCAGAAATCCTTATGGATGATGAAGGGGTAAAGCCGTAATTTCATTTCTATTTGTTTTCATTGACAGCAAGACAACATTGGTTATACAGATTTTTTCATTGTTTACATTACGAGTCAACAGAAGTCTAATTGGTGATAAAAAAGGGGAACTTTCTAATTAATTAGTAAATTTGTAAATTGTATACATTTGAAGGATGGTTTTGAATAAGTCTGGTTTTGTTACAAAGAGAAAGAGAAAGAAAAAAAAAACACAATTTTAGGGGAAATTGAGATATTTGTACAGTGCATGTAAAAAGCTATTCAACCCATATATATATTGTTTTTCTTTTTAAAAAAAAAAAATGAAAATAGTGATGTTATAACAATATCTTCTTTTCCTTGTCCTTTCTTCGTGGTAGTTGAGGTTAAGTAGGCAACCAATAATAAAAAATATTATTCATTCGGATTTGAATATTCTATATTTTATTATACCTAATTATTTTACGGTTTTGAGGATATAATATTTCATATAATGCTGACTTTTGGGTTCAAATGATTATTGCAAATTCTTTTATGTAGAAGCAAGCAGCCTTTTGAACTCTAACTCTACCAGCCAGACTACCAGTACCAGATGAAAAATGTTTTTATCATCATATATGTAATGTAGAAGCAGCTTCACACAAAACAAAGGAGAATATGTTGAAAAGAATATTAATTTTCTGATGAAGAACGCGGCGGAATCAGTCAACAATTCTGACCAATGACAGACTACTACTACTACTTCCGTAATTGTTCAAACTATCCCTCATTTTTCATTGTGACATTAACAATGTTGTCCAATATGAAGTGAGTTATTTGGTTGGTGTGGTGTGGTGTTACATTTTCAGCTACTCTTTTAGCAACTCTTGCCTCGTATGTTTTCATGTTCAAAATGCACACATTGGTACCGATTTATAATGACACAAAAGATCCCTTAATTGTTAATTGCTTCTTTTTTGTTCTTTTATTAAAAATTTCCTCGTTGAAACCGTCTTCTGTGACTCTCTCTCTCTCTCTCTCCAATTTAATCAAACCAGTTTACTTATTTGCAAACAAATTGAAATCAACTACCGTCTTTCTCTCTCTCTATCTAGATTCTAAATTCTTTTTAGAGACTAAAAACCATCTTCTCTTCTTTCACAATTCACCTACCTCTCTCTCTCTCTCTCTCTCTCTCTCTCTCTCTAAATAAGTAAATATTAAAGACATCTCGAGCGCACCAACCGCTCTCTCTCTCTAGAGTTACAAAATTCACAAGTATCAATCCATAACGATAACCACCAAACACACACACACACACACAATTAATGGGAAAGCCTCGGCGCATCCACCCGTCGCCGTCGCCGTCGCCGGCACAAGTGTCTGCTGTACTTCCTGTAGCAGTAGCGGCACTTGCGACAGCACTTTCACCTCAGGAGAAAGACGTTCTTTTTTACCTCCTTTTTGCTGCCTCTGGAGAGCCCTCCAATCTCCGACGATCGCCAGAGCACTCACCGGATTTGGCTTGTGGCTGCTTCAGTTGTTACAAGGTAACACATGCCTATATATATACTATTCTTTCTTGCCATTTATTGGCGGTAATTAGCAGCCCCAATTAATTGTCTAATTAATTTCTTATACTCCTTGAAATAGTAATATATATATTTCTCAAGGTCAAATTTCAGACAAGGCATTTCAGTTGAGTGTTTGACTAGCAAACCAGTTCGTTATGTCTTGAAAATTCTAAGTCTTTGAGTTTGATTCATACCAGTTCCTTCCGAATTAATTAGTATTTTCTTCCTTTTTTCACAATGAGTCTATATACCATATGTTTATGATTTGTGCCTTTTTGATATATATGTTATCTAGAATTAATTTTTATGTCCATAATATTTAATTATTCCATTATAGTAATTAATTATGAAACTAGCTAGGCCTCTAAAAATTGCATGCATGCATGCCTTATGTGTAGGTCTTCTGGGAGCGATGGGATGCTTCGCCAAACCGGCAAGTTATTCACGAGATAATAGAGAAAGTGGAGGCGAATGAAGAAGGAAAAGGTGGTCGTAGGTCCCGTCGAAAGAGATCCGGTAAAGACCGTAAGAGAGCAACAGATGATCGGTTCAATGAATTGGAAGACAAAACAAAGAAAGAGGAGGAGATCATGCTTGTCGAGGATGTGAATCATACTCACGATGAATTTTGCAATATTGATCATCAAAATCATGATGATGGATGCACTGCGCATGATCATGATCATTGCACTGATGCTGGTAAGAGTAGCGTCCTTGGTAGATTTGTTAGGTTTATCAGCGAAAAGCTTCTTTGGGATAACTGAAAGATTTAGATTGTAATTAGATTTTTAATTTTTCACCTGCTTTCAATCCTATTTTACATTTGACAACTGAAATTAGTTGCTATTGAACTTTTCACTGTAAGATAGAGAGCAAAAATGAAGAAAAAGTAGACTTGTACAATCTTTTTCTAGTTTTTCTTCTTGCTAATTTTGCCTCTGAAAAGCTACTAATTAATTGATGCCTCAAATTAAGTTATATAATGTAAACTATGGTTGAAAAGCATGCTTGCTTGATTCTTTTAAATAGGAGATCTGTTGATTTGATGATTCAAAATGTTTTGGTTTAAGACTTAATTTGTTTCAGAACTAAATTTACTTCATTTTTTTAGTCACTGCACGGTAAAATCTCTGCAATATAGATTTTGAGAAACTAATTATTTTTGATAAAATGTTTAAAATATTAGACTACAATTATATATGTTATAGAAATATTAATTCAGAATCAATCCTAATTTAAGATATTACATTGCCTGATTTGTGAAAATTAATCTTTTTACTTTAATTTGAATTAGCAAATTATTTGCATCAAGTACACCGATCCATTTATCTTTGGCAATTGAAGCTCAAAAATGTTAATTTTGTCAATTATATTTCGTATTGGCCCTTGTGCATTATGGATTTGTTAATTCTGTTCTACTTCCAATTTTGCTAATATGCCCAAGTTACAAAGAACTGGAGATCTTTTCAATTAATTTAGAATTAAGTTGTTATCAATGATTGGTACAAAAATGTAAACAAAAAAAGAAGTTTAGTGCATAGATTATTCCAGCAAAAGGAGATAAATTTGTTCCAACAAAAGAAGTACACTTGTGTCAGCAAAAAAGGAAGTAAAACAACACTGGCAAAAGGAAGTCTAACATATTGTATACCAGTATTCAAAATCGTCGCATTTGTATACATTATAACATTCAAGAAATCAATTAAACTATGCACAACAAGGACATTAAGCACATTTAGTGCAAACATTCAAAAAAGCATTTTACCAAACAGTAAAATGAAGACAACAATTCAGCACAAAACCAAGCGCCATATCTGGTATTCTGGTACATGCAAAATAAGCACAGCAGCAGTAAAATCTCAGTACCAGACAACCATAATGAAATCAGAAACATTATCATACCTTCATTTCCTGATTTTTTATCCAACCAACCCTCTGATCCAGAATATTACGCTGTTTAGTCTAAAATTCGAAAAACTCATGCTTGAGATCAGCAACAGCATAAAAATCCGAATTAAAAAAAAAAAAGACTGTTATGCCCTCAACATTCACCATTCAAACATTTAGCACATTTAGTGCATTTGAGGGGGATATTTATAGTTGATTAGTTGACATATCAACCCTCATGCTCTTTGCAATTTCATCTATTTCGTTGTAGCATCTTTCAAGCTTTGTGCAAGCAATGCTGTACAATTCATGGCCTTCGTGTGAAGATGTCTATACCTATAAAAATGAAATCAAAATTAACTTGTGCTAGCAAGAATATAAAATTTTGTGAAATATAAATAAACATAAAATTGTACCACACGTCGTACCTTTCAACATCACTATGATATTTCTTCACCCCTTGATTCGCCTCTTTGGTCCACCTCGGAAGCACGTAACGAGGATGAAGGCGCATCTCAAGATTAAACATGACTTTTAAGCAATGTGAATATAGAAGGCCTTGAAATTGAAAACCCATGCAATTACAACTTACCTCAACATTGGTTTTGTTCACTCGAACCTGATATGAAAGAGAACGGAGTAGGTTCGATGCCCATCGGACTTACTTTTAGGTTCAACGACATGATGACCGTCCGATCTAATTTAAAATTTGTGCGCACGAAAATTGAAACAGACTCGCACGAAGTTTAAATCGTTCCGCGCGAATCTTATAGCAAATGGACGGTGATTAAACCCATCGAACCAAAGTAGGTCCAATGCCCATCGGACCTACTCTCAAGTGGATATGAAAATATCTTGCAATTAAGATCCATCGAATCATGTATCCTCTTAACCTCATATAATGCATTGTACTTTCTCTAAGAAATTCTTAAACAGGGAATAAGCTTTTCTGGTGTAAACCCGACATGCTTCAACCTCTATCGGATCAAACGACCATAGTTGTAACTGTTCTGTGCAAGATTTAAAATCCTCTTCATCTTCGTTTGCAAATATGCCCTCAACGTTTTGTTAAATTCAATGACGAAGTTGTAGATTGATGTGTGCGAGTCGGTCCATAACTTCAAACAGCATTAGCACTCTCACATTGCTGTGAACTAGACATGTTAGCAAAGAAGGTATCCCGAAAATAAACCAGAACCCACCTTTCCTAAGTTCTAAACATCGAGTTCAAATGTTGGTTATCTTGCACGTTATACATTTGAAGCATCTCTTTCCACCCATTTTCAAACTCTTCAATTGTCAAGCTTGAATTAATGCAAGATTGTAAGTCATCTTCAAAACCCTTTATCTCACCATACCGTGCCACCAAATTATCTCTTGCTTTTCTCATAACATGCCATTGGCAACACCTGTGCTTTATATCTGCTTTATATCTAGAAAAACTCTGCTATTGCAACGCTCATTGGCGGGTCTTGGTTAGTGATGATAGATTTCAGGTGTTTCCCATTCATAGCCTTCTATTATCTTGACTTCTTATTTATTTTGATTGATGTTGTAATTTTTGTTATATATATATTTTTTTTTGCAACATATATGTTCTCCTATTTAGTTGTACTATAAATATTTTTGCTTACTTCTGACAAAAATCCTGGCTTCGCCACTGTGCAATATCGATTGGTGTTGTTAGTCGTATCAAATACTAAAACATCACCAAAAGCTTGATATGATCCTCTTGACCTCCCATCAATCCAAAATATGTTTTTGGCCGTTAGATCCTGAGGCGGTGGACGGAAAGATGGAGGCCACGATGGAGAGGGAGAGACTAGCTAAAAAAGCACTTGTTACTATAACAGTCCCGCTTTAATATTCGTGCATGGTCGCGTCGAATTTCATGCACACGGATTATCGGATGGTGCTGGAGCCCATCGGAGCCGAAAGTCCGATCTCCATAAACCAATGAAAGCCCAAATCATTGTATCCGGCCCAGATATTACATGGCCTGAAACTGGTATCCATTATCCATAAAGGCGCTACACCGAAATAATTACAAGCACCGACCTACTTTTACTTGTAGTAAATACCAATGATATATTATTCAATTTAATTTTGCATATGAAAATATACAAATAATATTTCCAACAAACATATGTACAATGGAGTCCAATATTCCATGATATAATTAATTTCGTGCACCCATTAAACTAATAATATTACTCCAGAACCAGATGAAATACTGTTTTAATTTTTTTGGAGTAATAATAACTCACATGTGATGAGTTATCAATGTTAAAAAAAAAAACAAAAAACAAAACAAATCAATAAAGTTCAGCTGAAGCAGTAGTACTTAGCCAGGAAACAAGCTCAGCCAAAAATATCAGAAAACTTTTTAATCCATACAAATTACATGCATGACCTAAAAAGAAACAAGCTGGTCTTTCAGTGCATTTCTTAAGAACACTTCAAGAGGAGCTTTTCAGTCGACTCTTGATCCATGATTTTAGCGAATTTTTTTCATCACTTGTAATTGTATGACCAAGATCTGGGTATGCCTGTAAATTCATTGTTTAATCAGTTATCAACTTTGTTTAATTACTTTCCGGATTTGGTAATGCAGCAGTACTCCACACCCAATTCCATTTATTGTTATGACTGGTTCAGAATTGAACCAACATTCCATGAAACAAATTTATTGATTGCCAGAATTTCTCTCTAATTATTCTTTCTTTTGGGCTTATATATGTTAATTTTGTTTTGTTGTCATTCTTTTGTTGTGTCTAATACTACAAGTGAATTCTCTCTCATAAGTCATAACAGACTTGCTGTCCTTGTACGAAAAAAACAAACTAAAACAGTGGGCTCTTATGCACATAAAAATTATTACCTTGAATTCACAAGTCATGCCAGCCTGCTGTAAAAATGGTGGGCCAGCTTGGCCAGCTTCAAATAACACAGTGGTGTCAGCCATACCATGGGACCACAAGATCGGTGTCTGGAAACAATTTAAACCAACTATTAGCATTTCTTAGCCAGGCACAAACAGTATACAAAATTGCATAAAGTTTCATGCTTATCTCAGAAAAATGTCATGCATACTCCCACAAACCATAAAAATATCACACTTATCTTACCAAACAAAAAAAAATCTCTCTTTCGCCCCTCGCTTTTCATGCACAAACAAACCCTCCATTGTATATCTCTGCATGGACGAGGAGGGTAGTTTGGCATCAAATACAAAGTAAATTATAGAACATAGAGGATAGTAAAGAGACTTTTGCTTTACTGGAAGCATTGATGAAATTGCAGAATCATTAAGGGCATCCAACAGATTCCCAATATATATATAAAAAAAAAAAAGTAGTGGAAAGCTACAAAACCTTTTTTGCCTTTGGAGAGATTTTTTCAATAATTGTTGAATTAAAAGGTACCCAGCCGCTAAAAACAGCACCACCACCTAAGGTCTCGGGATAGAGCAGTACACTAGCCAAGGTCAGTGCACCTGACATACCATGGTAAAAATTGATACTGGTTAGCTTTTACTAAAAGTTTCAATTATTTATATACAGGAGCAATAACAAAGTAGATATACCGGTATCATCAAAATTGATTCTAGGATTAGAGCAGTGACAGGTACCAGTATTGTACCAAGAGGTAGATTACCAAAACGGAAAAAATCTTTTATTACATTATACAACTTGGTTCAGGATTACTCCATGTGCTGTACAGGAATAGTGAATACAAATATATATATGTATTATAAAGAGGCATAGAATAAGAATACCTCCTTGGCTAAATCCACAAACAAAAATATTATGAGGACTTATTCCATTTTGCACCTCCTTGTCTATGATTGCATGCACCTTTTGCACAGCTTCAATTACTTCCTTTTCATTTTTTGGGGAAGCCTAATTAAGTAGACATAATAATTAATAGTTTCAAAGTACCAATTGTACCAAAGGGAAGTCATTAATTAATTAGCAGAAGCAGAGATTGAATTAAAACCATTGCTGTAATTAGTATGCATTATGCAAGATAGATAGAGAGAGCTTAGCTTACTGAAGAAATAGGTATCTCATGAATATCAAACCAAGAGGGCATGATGGCACCGAAATTGCAAGACACGGGTGAATTAGGCGCAGAAGGGAAGGCCCATTTGGTGAGGTTAAACGCAGCGTCAGAAGAGAAGAAGCTTCTGATTGGTTCGTTTGCTGGGCCCGAATCGCCCAGCCCGTGAAGCCACAGAACGAAGCTCCGAGCCATCCGATCCGTCGACGGCGCAGAATCAGATTCGCCGGCGAGGAGGAAGAAGGAGAGGCCGGCGGCGACAAGGAGAAGGAGAAGGACTGAGAGGGTTTGCTGTGTTTGTACGACTCCTTGTACGAAGCTGCGCACCCGCTTTCTCATGTCAATGTCAATGTCAATGTCAATTGTGAGAAGAGGAGGGTTCCAATGCCTCCATGTTTCGTGCCTCCACCATGTCAATGTCAATGTCAAAATTTAAAACTTAAAAAATGGAGGTATGGTGGAGGCATGAAAAATTGAGGCATTAGAACCCTCCTCTTGTGAGAATTAACACAATTTCTTCTTTTTGCTTTCATTTTTGGTCAATTAGTCACTATTATATTATTAGGTCGAAATTTTTATTAATAAAATTCAAAATTAATTAATTAAAGAAAATTTTGATCGATCAATCGTTGTTAAAATCCTTAGAACATCTGCAACGGTGATTTCTTTTGAATTACTAATTTCATGTGTTAATTACTAATATAATTGCTGGGATGTACCACAGTTTTTAAATTAGCAAGTTTGCTTTAAAAATAATTCTTTAGAGCATCTACAATGGTGATTTCTTTTAAATTACTAATCTGATGTGTTAATTGCTAATATAATTGATAGGTTGTACCACAGTTTTTAAATTAGCAAATTTGCTTTAAAAGCAACTCTAATTAAATTTCTGGGATGGAGTAATTTAGAAATTATGAATCTCTTTAATTGCTAAACTCAGTGACATGACCCAAATTAATTTGTTAAATGTTTGCTGAAATGGAGATGCTCTTAGCTTGCATTTCAATCTAGCTACTTGTCATCGGATCGATTCCGATTCCGATTTCAGCTGGAAAATGATCAAGTTTGTGTCCAATCAGGTTTATTTAATTTGTTTTTTAAAATATAATGCACATTAATACATCATCTTTTTCTCTTGTCCTCTGATGAAACCTTTTTTTACGATACACAAATTCCAACCAAAACCAAAAGGAGAGATTTGAAACTAAGAAGAGAATTTGTTGAAGAGACCACAACCACAAGTGGAGAAATATGATTTTTTGTTGGATTTCTGCAGTTGATGTTTGAGCCATGCCTCCAAGCATTCCAATTCCATTTCATCCAACGAATGCCCAAGACCAGGATACTCCTGAAATAATAATTATTTATTTTAACCCAAGATCTAAAATATTATATATGAAAATCATTTAATTAATTTAATTATAGTTGAGTACCTTGAATTTACAAGTGATGCCAAGTTTGTGCAAGAAGTGTTTCCCATCTTCCCCAGCTTGAAATGGCACAAGTGTATCAAGCTTTCCATGGCACCACAAAATTGGAGTCTATAATATTAATTAAGATTTGAAATTGTCAGAGATTGATATGAAAATGAAATTAATACTTGTTCCTAGCTTTAAAGTTTAAAAAAATTGAAGAAAGAACTAATAGTACTAGTACTGGTACTGGTACCAGTACCTTCTTTGCTCGAGGAGAAATGCGATCTTTAATCGAGGAATCGAAGGGAAGGAAACCACTGAATACAGCACCTCCTCCTAGAGTGTTTGGGTAAAGTAGAACACTTGCTATGGCCATGGCACCTAGCAAACCATTAATTGCTTATTTTCTTAATGCATGCTTAAATTATATACAGTCTTTGGAAGAATATATAAATGAATAAATAAAAGAGTTCTTCAGAAGTGATTTATAGCATCTTTTTATAGTATCAGAATAGTATCAGATTCCAAATTTATTTAGGATGATACCTCCTTGGCTAAGTCCAGCAATGAAAATGTTTTTAGGGTCTGTTCCATCCGATATTTCCTTGTCGACAATTGCATGAACTTTTTGCACTGATTCAAGCACATCGTTCAAGCCTCTCACAGATTTCTGGTAAAAATCAAATTCCTTTTGCGTTTAGAACAAAACAAATAATAATATATATCGTATCAATCAGGTTTCATATCCAGTTTGGACATAAAACAAAAATATCCCAAAATCACAATGAAATCCGTAACAGTGGTGCAGCATGTCTGGTACCACAAGTGGTTGGTAGTGAAAATTTAGAATTAAAACATGCTTAAATGATATAATTAGTGAGTAAATACGACTTACGGAGGTGATTGGTGTATCACAGATGTCAAACCAAGAATTCATGATGGCACCATCTGAATAAAAATTGAACAACAGTTAATATCCAAAAGATAGGATCACTGTACCTGACTGTACCATATACCATTCATGTCCTAATTACCAGAAAAGAGAAATACAATAGAATAAAAGCAATTTTTCTTCTTCCTATTCATTTTTTATTATATTTTATCTTAATCTATTTATTGTGCCTATACCAATCAGTACCAATTGGTAGCACTAGTGCAGTGTAATAATCTAGCTTGGTGTATGGAGAAGGGGAAATTAATACTGTTGCATGTGACTGGAGCGGAGGGTGCCGTCGGAAATGTCCACTTGGTACCGGCCAACGCTGGTGCCGTGAACTGGTCTTTAATAGGCTCATTGGCTGTACCAGAGTCGCCAAGACCATGCAACCAAAGCACAAAACTTCTTTCATTAGATGCCATGAGTCGACTGGTTTGAAGAGAAAACCAGAATGAATTGCAATAGGGTTGGGTTGGGTTGGTTAGAGACTTGATTTTGGTAGGGTTGACTCTGCAACTTTAAACAGAACTAGTCTACGCTAGCTCTACTGAAAGCTGCAATGGCAACTGCTTTAGTTTCTAAATTTTTGAAGGTGAGATAGATAGATTGTTGACTTCTTGTACCGACGAAAATGCTTGCAAGTTGTCCATTGACCCGAAATTTTTTTTAGTTAACACTTGATAAAATCAAAACTAAATGAATACCACCGGTTCTCAATTTTTTTCAATCCTACCACCCACACGGACTGGGTTCGTGCACTAAAATGGTCTGGTCTACTGACTGGGTAGGCGCACCAGCTTTGTGCTGTATATGAGCGAAAATTATAACTTTTTTATTCACAATTCGCCAAGGAGGCAGACAAGTGAGCAAAGAGTAACTTATTTTTTTCACCTTAGTCCTTTATTTTTTTATAATTATTTAATTGTATTTTTAATTTACTGTAAATTTATTAATTGTTAGGTTTGTTCCGTAATTCAACCAACTATGATTGGAATTGCTTGTTATTTTGGTGGTGAAGTATTACAAGGGCAAAATGGTGCTTATTACGGTACTCAACCCCAGAAAATGTTCAATATCGGCTCAGGTTTAGATTTCAGTGGTATAACTAGAGAAGTGTACCAGGAACTTGGTATTGACCCGAATTATTACGAACTGGTAATGTCCGCAAGGATCAATATTGGCCAAGGCAACCAAACATGGTTCCAACAGCTCCTTGTACTAGACGATAACAGTTGGGGGTTGTATACCCAAATGACCATGAATATGACAACACCTTTCAAGTTCCTAGAGTTATATGTGGTTGCCAACCCCAGACAGAACACCAGACCATTGTTGCAGTTGACCCAGGGTCGGGTCATTGAGCATTCAGTGACGGGTCCTACTCGGGCCCTGACTTTAGCGGGTACTAGTCGGTCCCCATCCGTAGGGGCTGGTCCTAGTCGGGGCTGATCTCGGGTTCCATCCTCCAGCTCTAGCTGTGCCCAATCTGACCGGGACCGATCTGAAACCCCAGAACCACTTTATTATGCTGACAATACAGACAAAGATCCCAAAGAACGAGAGGCAGAGGAAAATTGGGATGCTAGTGACGACGGTGGGGGGCAGTAGATCATAGTGATGAGGAGTCTGGTTGTCCTGTGCTTGGTATGCGAAAGTGGCCGATATCGGGTCGTGGAGAAAGACACCCGTTCGGAGAATTTCATGACATGAATTTTTTTTGCGGGTTCAGAAGTTCGTTTGTTAATTTATATTTCTATTTTATTTTTAAATTTTTAAAAATTAATTTTTTTAAATTAGGTTGGAGAAAGACATGAATTGTCTGAAGGGATGACGTATGACAACAAGGATCAAATGAAAGATACAATTCACCACTGGCACATAAAGAAAAATATCGAGATCAAACAGACACACAGCGACACAACCAGGATGAGGTATAAGTGCAAGAGCGCCCGGTGTAAGTGGGGGTTGGTTGCGAGGGCTACAGGCTTTGGAAATTCTTGGGCCATCACGAAGAATGAGGAAAAGCACACATGCCACGCTGAGGCAACCAAGTTAGATCATGCGCAGTTGACGTCCGCTGTTCGCGCAGAAGCGCAACGCAAGTTTCGGTACGCTTGAGGGCGTACCTTTTAAAACCGCGTTTACACTTCACGAGTAAGGGTTGCAAGTGCACAACCCCTATCGAGTAGTATAATCGGGTATCGATCCACAGGGACGGGCAATTACTAGGTTAGAATCTACCAAACTCAATTAAAAACTAGAAGTGAGAAGGTTTTGGTTTGGTATTTAAGTTCCTAAAAAGGTCAATTCAAGCAATTCAAACAATGTAATAAAATGCTAGAAGAAATGTAAATTGTGTTTTGATTATGGATAAAAGGCGTTTCCAGGGTTGCAGATTTCATCTGTGATCTGCCTCTAGTGGTACGGCCCGTACCAAGTTGGTACGGCTAGGCCGTACTCCACTTGGTAAGGCAAGGCCGCACCACTCTGGTAAGACCCGTACTGGCTTGCCAGAACAGAGCTTACCAGTTCGAGTTGATGCATTCCTTGCTGGTACCTCGTGCTAAACTCTTTAGAAAGGTTCAATTGACCATACCTAAGGTTCCTAAGCCTCAACCGTCGTGTGTTGGATCAAGATCTAGGTTGGAATGCAATTGATTGCCTTTTAGGGATTTCTACACCTCAATTCTCATGTGTTGGTACAGATCTACCCTAGCTGGTTGATTGGAGACCTAAGGCACCCTCTAATCTGTCGATTAGAGGAGAATTCAACCTCTCGGCTTCAATTCGAACAAGTCTACCCTAAACAATTGATTTGGTTGAGAGATTGAGATGATCACATGACCTTGATAGGTTTGATCTAGATCTAGAGGTTCATCATACACAATCACAGCAATCAAAGCAAGAGATGGCAAAGAAATCACAATCAATCAATCAAAAAGAGTTCATACAAGATACAAGTCAAAGAAAGTCAAAACAAATCAAGAATCCATCTCTAAACCCTAGAAACTAAAATAACTACTCACAGCACATGATCTGATCTAAAAATACAATAAGAGTGATAGAGAAAGCCATGGATCGAAGGGATCGAGAGGAGGAAGCTTGATCCGTCGAGTTTCGCCTCTTTCCTCTTCCTTCCTTCTTGCTCCTAGCTCATTAGCTCTCTTTCTCTCTCTTACTGTGCTCTCAAATAATCTGGAATGGAATCAATGTCGAAATTGGAGAGTTCCCCGCTTTAAATAGCCTCTGCCAAAATTTGAATCTGTCAGGCCGCCTTTAAGTACGGCCCGTACCAAATTGGTACGGCCTGGCCGTACCAGGCGTGATGAGCTGAAAAATGGCCAAGTCTGGTGAGACCCGTACCAAGCCTGGTAAGGGTCGTACCTCATCATCTGAATCGCCGTTTCTTCGTGTGTTTTGCTCCAAACCTGCAGAAAACAAACAAACACTCAGCAGTACCAAATTCTAAAGATATATCGATGAAATGCACATGATTCTGGTGAATTAGGGCACGAATCTGGTACTAAAACAGGCCTAAAATAGACTAAATATGCGAGGTATCAAATTCCCCCAAGCTGAACCTTTGCTTGTCCTCAAGCAAAAAGTTTCAAACTCGGGTAAAAGTGCTGGACAACTAAATCTAAATGCGGATACAAGCCTAAATGTGAAAACCTACGTGATTGCTACAATAAAAGAACTCAAGAATCTTTTTGCTATGATTTGGACTTTCCTTGGTCAATTTTGATTCACCTCACAAATTGATTAACAAAACCTCAAACTCTAAATATTTCAAAACTTGCAAAGCTGATTACTCGAATTACGAATTATCATTTTTTCACTAAACTATGCCCTCGTTTGTAGGAGATTTTCCCTTTTTGGCACCCCCAAGCTTGAATCAAGCTTAGGTCAGAAAGTTGCGGACTTCGTGTGTTGATATGTGCAAAAATTTTATTCTTTCATTTCTAATTTGGGAGACGAGCTCAAAGGCGTCCATTCAAGACTTATTGCCAGTACTCTTATTTTCTCCGTCTTTTCATTTCCTTTCATTTTCTTTTTCTCTTTTGTTTTCTTGATTTCTCTCTTCTTCTTTTTTTATTTGTTTTGCACATACCATGAATACACACATCCACTAGTGTTCATTCACACCAACGGATATCCCAACCTTTCTTTATTTGAAATCCCTATTTTCATATTTGAAAAGACACAATTCGGTTTCTAAATGCTATCTCGACATTCAAGTTTTCAATTTACAAATCTCGAACCATTTGTTCCTAATCAGTTCTATTTGGTCAATTATGAGGTTAGTTCTAATTTTCCAAGGTCATCCAACTCACAAACAAAAGTTTTCAAACAAGTTCCTAATTCTAGCAATCACACAAATTTATCACCTAAAAATGCAAAAAATTTGAAAAATAAACATGTCTAAATGCAGATACAATTTTCTTCTATTCCACCCCCCAAGTTTGAATGAAGCATTGTCCTCAATGCTTGAATTCACACAAGGAAAGAGTAAATAGAAGAAAATATGGAAACTTACTAGATGGTGAGCGAGGGATGAGGCGGGGGCGTCTCACTGGTTGGTGGGAGGTGGATCAGGTGGCACTGGTGGGAGCACCCACTTCTGAGGTACACGGACCATGCGATCACACTCTTGCATCAGAAGAATCCGCAAGATTTCTTTCAAGTCCTTGATCAAGCACCCGATCGCGCTTTTGTGCGCTTCCAATTTCTCCAAGAGTGTAGCAGTCCGATCGGGTTCAAGATCTGCACTTATGATCACAGGACAACATCTATCTGGGTCTAGAAACTCATACCTGAGGTGAGCTGCTGGAGGCTTGAGCTCAGGAGTCAGCCGCTCTGTCTGGGTCTTGATGCGGGTCGCATCAGGTGGCGTGCGGGTCGCATCAAGTGAAATGGCATTGCATGCTGACCAATCCGACTCGCTTCCTTTGGTCTCCAGGTCATCAGACCACGGCATACAGGTCGCATCAGGTGGCGTGCGGATCACGTCCACATGCTCTTCAGGTGGAGATGCAGGTTGACTTGGCTCAATGCGACCTGGGTCCA
The DNA here is from genome assembly GCA_025461045.1 of Carex parvula. Lineage (NCBI taxonomy): Eukaryota > Viridiplantae > Streptophyta > Magnoliopsida > Poales > Cyperaceae > Carex > Carex parvula. The sequence continues at coordinate 111,385 of JAJGRW010000847.1, forward strand.
CATGTTCTTCCGTGGGTGATGCGGGTCGTGTCTCAATGATGCGGGTCGCGTCAAGTGCGGTCTGGTCTGTTGGCTGGGCTGGTCCTTCGCATTCTGGTTGAGCTGGCAGCTTTCCCGGCTGAGATTGGGGTGAGATGATGATGTGACTCAACTGCTCCAACAGCTTGTTTTGAGCGGCCATCTGTGTGGACATGTTTTGCATCTGTTCCCACAGCATCTGGTTCACCTTCCCTTGCTCGTGTATGAATTCGATCTCAGCGGGATCAATGTACGGCTCGGGTGGATCGAGTTGGAATACGCAATTGTTCGAGTCATCGAATGGTGCAGGGTCGTAGAAATTGCAATTGTTGTTGCTGATATAGCCATCCTGCTCCGGTTCCTCACTCCAATCAGCCAGTGGGCAATACTCATAAGAGTGTCTCATGTCTCCACACATGGCACATGGCTGTGGTTGCTGGTTTCTGGCTGCCCTCATGCTCATTTTGATTGAATAACTCTCAACGGCCTCCCCTAGCTTGGCAGCTTTGGCGTGTAGAGCTGCGATCTGATCAGCTTTGGATCGGCCGCCTCCTCCAGTTTGAAAATTGTCGCTGCCATACCAATGTTGGTCAATCATCATGTTGTACATGAGATCCATGGTGTCTCGAGCTCCTCAGATAGTAATCGCCATAGTGTTCCTGAAAAAGAGAAAATAAATAAATAAAAGAAACAAAATAAAATAAATAAAATAAAGGATACAAGATAAAGTCTAGATTAACTAAGTAAGGTAAAATCTAACTAGACAATTGGTTACCGTCCCCGGCAACGGCGCCAAAAACTTGTTCGCGCAGAAGCGCAACGCAAGTTTCGGTACGCTTGAGGGCGTACCTTTTAAAACCGCGTTTACACTTCACGAGTAAGGGTTGCAAGTGCACAACCCCTATCGAGTAGTATAATCTGGTATCGATCCACAGGGACGGGCAATTACTAGGTTAGAATCTACCAAACTCAATTAAAAACTAGAAGTGAGAAGGTTTTGGTTTGGTATTTAAGTTCCTAAAAAGGTCAATTCAAGCAATTCAAACAGTGTAATAAAATGCTAGAAGAAATGTAAATTGTGTTTTGATTATGGATAAAAGGCGTTTCCAGGGTTTCAGATTTCATCTGTGATCTGCCTCTAGTGGTACGGCCCGTACCAAGTTGGTACGGCTAGGCCGTACTTCACTTGGTAAGGCAAGGCCGCACCACTCTGGTAAGACCCGTACTGGCTTGCCAGAACAGATCGAGTTGATGCATTCCTTGCTGGTACCTCGTGCTAAACTCTTTAGAAAGGTTCAATTAACTATACCTAAGGTTCCTAAGCCTCAACCGTCGTGTGTTGGATCAAGATCTAGGTTGGAATGCAATTGATTGCCTTTTAGGGATTTCTACACCTCAATTCTCATGTGTTGGTACAGATCTACCCTAGCTGGTTGATTGGAGACCTAAGGCACCCTCTAATCTGTCGATTAGGGGAGAATTCACTTCAATTCGAACAAGTCTACCCTAAACAATTGATTTGGTTGAAAGATTGAGATGATCACATGACCTTGATAGGTTTGATCTAGACCTAGAGGTTCATCATACACAATCACAGCAATCAAAGCAAGAGATGGCAAAGAAATCACAATCAATCAATCAAAAGAGTTCATACAAGATACAAGTCAAAGAAAGTCAAAACAAATCAAGAATCCATCTCTAAACCCTAGAAACTAAAATAACTACTCACAGCACATGATCTGATCTAAAAATACAATAAGAGTGATAGAGAAAGCCATGGATCGAAGGGATCGAGAGGAGGAAGCTTGATCCGTCGAGTTTCGCCTCTTTCCTCTTCTTTCCTTCTTGCTCCTAGCTCATTAGCTCTCTTTCTCTCTCTTACTGTGCTCTCAAATAGATCTGGAATGGAATCAATGTCGAAATTGGAGAGTTCCCCGCTTTAAATAGCCTCTGCCAAAATTTGAATCTGTCAGGCCGCCTTTAAGTACGGCCCGTACCAAATTGGTACGGCCTGGCCGTACCAGGCGTGATGAGCTGAAAAATGGCCAAGTCTGGTGAGACCCGTACCAAGCCTGGTAAGGGTCGTACCTCATCATCTGAATCGCCGTTTCTTCGTGTGTTTTGCTCCAAACCTGCAGAAAACAAACAAACACTCAGCAGTACCAAATTCTAAAGATATATCGATGAAATGCACATGATTCTGGTGAATTAGGGCACGAATCTGGTACTAAAACAGGCCTAAAATAGACTAAATATGCGAGGTATCATCCGCTATGGTCGCCAACTGCATAAAATTGTCTTTGGAAAAAAATGCTGATATTAGTATCAGAGATATTAGTGTCCTGGTTGCTGAAAGTACGAGGGCATCGTCCCAAAGTACAACAAACTGTGGCGTGGTAGAGAGTTAGCGATTGCCCGGGCATTTGGTAGTTGGGAGGGGTCTTATGCGTTGATTGTCCCTTTGTTGGAGGCAATCAAAAGGGAAAATCCGAGAATCCATTATAAAGTTGTTTCAAAGCCTTCAGAAAAGCTAGGGTACCGGTATTTCATAAGATTGGCATGGGCATGGGGACCATGTATAGAAGCAGTAGGTCACCTCAGACCCGTCATCAGCATCGATGCTTGTTTCTTGTCAGGTAGATCCAAGGGTAAGTTGTTGATTGTTACTGGATATGATGCGGATAATTAATTAATTCCGCTAGCATTTGGATTGGTAGAGAGCGAGGATTTTGAGAATTGGGGGTGATTCATGAAGTGGTTTGTCGTGCGGGATCTGGACGTACATCTTCTTCTAGCAGAATCTCTGCTCATAAGCCGGACATGTAATCCCGTTGGGCTCACCCCATCGGAGAGCCCAACCTTTCTGTCGTGGTTGTGGATGGCCGAATGGGAATCTCGTCCACGACCAATGCATGAGAAGACCAACTGGACCGTACAAATTCTCCTTGTTTCTCTATTTAGATACAAGTTGAAGTTAATTTTTAGGTTTTTTTTTCTGTAACCATTTATTTATTTATATTACAAACAAGCAAAAAATAATTTATACCTGGCACGCAGTGCATAAACCTCGATATAGACATGCCAAGACCGCTGCATCCCAGTTCATCTGTTTCGGCTGGACCAAGTCCCTCAGCCACTCAAGCAAACAACCAGGGACAGTGCTCTCCAATGAATCTGGGAACATCCAGCAAGCGAACATCTCCATGATGTAAGCCCGGGTCCACCGATCTACCACCTCGGGAGAAGCTTCCGCATCTAGGACTCCACTGTAAATTCGAACTAATTTAGTCAAAATTGTGAAATGATTGTATACTAATGTCAAAATTTTAAAAAATAAAAGTTACCTGAACCGCTCCCGCAATGATGGTATACTAATGTCGTTCTTGGAATAAATGATCCCCTTCTTAGTAATCCTCCGCTTCATCAACCCGGAACCCAACAGGTCGGTAACGAGCTGTGAGAAGTCTTCATACTCCACACCCGTCACAGCCTCTCCAGTAATGGGCAGGCCCCACAGACAACTCACGTCCTGGAGAGACACCGTAATCTCTCCAACAGGCAAGTGGAATGTGTGCGTCTCCGGCCGCCACCTCTCGACCAGCGCAGATATAAGAGCGACATCTGCATTTATAGGAGTGAGCTGGGACACATGCCACAGACCCATCCTCTGTAACGCCGGTGCAATCGCTCGTCGTAGAGGATATTCATCTGGTTATTCCGTGTCGAAGGTCATGAGTCTGCATTTAATTTCAAAATAAGCAAAAATATAACTTATTTATTTATTCAAATGAATATGTAAATTATTTGCAAGTAGTTAACAAATGTAAACTTACATATGAATTTCTGATCTTGTGGTCCTTGTATGGGAACCAACAGCGAACGGATAAATTTCAAATAATACAAGGTCAATTTGGTGCATTTCTAGTCAATTTTGGTCTAAAATACCACAAATATGGTACATCTATAATTTACTAATTTTTAGACACCATCGGTAAAAAAAAATGGTTCAATTTTGGGTAAATTCAAACAATTCAAGGTCAATTTGATGCATTTCTATTCAATTTTGATCTAAAATACTACAATTGGAATTGTTCTTCTATGTTATTCCAGATCCTCTCAATTTGTATTGGAGTATATCTCTGTCGAATCAATTGAACCAATTCCTTGTCGTCCGAGGATGACGATTGGAATTGTTCTTCTATGTTATTCCAGATCCTCTCAATTTGTATTGGAGTATATCTCTGTCGAATTAATTGAACCAATTCCTTGTTCTCCAAATCATCCGGCTTTAATTATTGATATAATGGATTAATTTACTTATTTTATTTGTTCGAGTTAATTTTATTTTTGACAGAAGATTTATTACCACAGCTTAATCTGGTTAAATACTAACTAAGTTTTTCCTTCTCTACTCTTAGTTCAAAGAATCCCTCATGAATCATAAGGATCCAATGTTTTTATTTAGTTTTTTTGTATATAAAAAACAAATTAATATATTTGATCGATTGATATTTAATAAAATCAATATGTTTAATTTAAACAGCAACAACAACAAAAAATTCTAATTTTAGTACATCTATAATTTACTAAATGGACGGTCCAAAATCTTTTTGGTCCATCCAAAATTTGCCATAACAGTATATGTCGTGTGCTGTTGATGCTCTGTTATATCCTAACTTTTTTTTCTAAAAAAGGGCAAGTGCAAATTCAAAGAAACAACTGGCCCCTTCATTTTGAACCACAGTCCACAGATTAATCTTCATTACCTAAAAATAAAAAATCTAGCTCTATTTAACCCCCCTCTTGAGCCTTTAACCTCAACTGTAAGCATTTCGAAATAATAAAAAAAAAAAAAAAACATGGCATCTTTCCGCGCATTGTTCATCGTTGCAATCCTGGTTGTAGTTCTAGTGTTGAAGCCAGCAGATGCTATTGCCGAGACAGCACCTACTGGTCATAAACCAAAGTGTCAGTTGAATGACAAGACGTGCCGCCCGGCTGACCGGCAGGCACCAGAGGATCAAGAGGAGGAGGCCAACGCAGTCAATGTAAAAGCTGCCCCACCGCCCGCTTCCCAAACTCCTACTACTAATGAGGATATGTCAGATGAATTGAACGAGTACAACAAGGAGAAAGTTGTTCTCGGACACTAATTAAGAGAAATCCGCTTAAAGCTTAGAGATGATATGTTAATTATAATTAGTAGAGGATTGATCATCTATTATATTTCTGAGTTTCAAGTATCTGAAGATTAATTTTACCTTCTCTCTTTTTTTCATGCTGAAATTTGTACTAATTTTCTCTTCATTTTATTTTGCCATCCGTGTTTGCTCTAAGATTATTAAGTGTATGAAGTTTATCCTATCAGCATAAATGCATAATGTTTATGTTGTACAACAATTTCAACCTTCCATTCCAATAAACAGAGTGACGTTTTGCCTCTATAGCAATTTAATTGCATACAAGTAACAGAAAGAAGGTTGTTTCTTATTCAAGTTCAAATAGCATATATGCATGGCCAAAAACCACAAAAAGTACCTGCTTACGTACATCGAAATGCACTATAATTCAAATTCGCAGTTACTATTATTCGAATTTTCAGTTACAATTATTCGAGTTTGAGATCCATACTAGAATACATTGCTAGCTTTATTGAACGCTTCCTTCCTTAATTGCTGAGATAACTTGGCCAATGGTATCAAATTTCCGCCTTTCCTTGAGCAACAACTTTGCAACATTGAGAGCCCTTCTTTCGCAACTTGCTCGCCTCGACTCATCTTTAATTGATTCAAAATCCTCAACATGTGCTATCCCGACTATCCTCCTGTTCATACAAAATACCCAAACTGCCCCTCCTTAGTGTTTCTCTAAATAAGAAATTTAAAAGGGAGTAATCTGAAGAATTCATTCGCTGCACAAACACTTTTGGAAAAAAGAAAAAATGGGACAGAAAGAGCAACTTAGTATGCTTCTGTAAGTATATATAAAGTTAACAAATTAGTTACCTAATCATTTTGGCTGCACCAAATCCAAGCGAATCATGAAACAAATTATTCATGTACTTTTTCTGTGCCGTACGCAAAAGCTCTGCATTGTTGTATACGTCTAAAGGATACACCTCTCCATTTCCATTTTTATGTAGATCCCAAAGAGAGCAAAACTTGTACTCAAACAGCCTCCAAGTTTCTTCTATTGTGTTCAAGATCCATTCTTTGTAGACCTGAAATGTTTTTAAATCAGTTTTAGAAATTTCAAAATTTTATTGCCTGTAACTGAGGTATACCAGGTTACAAACCTGATGTCAATAATTGATCGTTTTATTAATGCCAGTATATGTACTTGTAACCAACCAATTCAAACATACACATACCTTACGATCATTTGTTTCAGTGGCATGGCCATCTTGTGAGAAATAGGCCAGGATCAAGTTTCCCAAAAATGCTCCTATATCAAAGCCCATCGGCGCATAGAACCCAAATTCAGGATCTATCACTTGGGTTGAGTCAGTTGTCACCATCACCGATCCCGTGTGGAGATCACCATGTATCAAAGCCTGTGCTCTCTCACAGAACCTATACATAAAATAGCAAAATCTAACTCAGCATTCTTTTTAACAAATTACCATTACAGTTAAGAACACTGCCTAAATTGTATCTGCCAGTTGAACCACATCTTAGCTTCTTTGTTCCTTCTATTTGTTTATTGTTATTATTATTATTATTATTATTATTGTTTTTTTCATGTCCTGCTTTGTATTTGATTGGAAAAAACTGAGTTGTATTAAGATTCTATTGTGAGTCTCAATAGTACAACTTGAGAAATTAACTATTTAAATTTAACAGTTTCGCCTCAGTACGAGAATAACGAGCACAAAAGAAAAAATAAATTTCAAATGTCATTTTGTAGTGGAAAATTAGAATTTTACAAGGATTTCAGCTCGGCAATTTGTAATTTTAGTTCATCGTCCTCTCTGACTGACTTAGCATCCTGATCAAGGTATGGCGAGGTCCAGTGGTTTATGTCAGAAACCCTGTACGGGTCTGTGAAAACCACTTGCTCAGTATGTCTACACATCTCCACATTTCCACAAAACTCTGCAACTGTATTTTAGAATAGACAAGGATTCTATGAGAATTAATTATTAACCCATGTGGCCATCCAATTCTTATGCTTAGAATTTCGACAGGAAAGCATCAAAAGAGATATATAGAGGAATACCCACAGCCAGTTACCACGGCAGTCATGTCAGTACTGGTACAGCATGACAATAATGCCACGTTGATCATTTTACATTTGGACATGACAATAAATAAAAGACCAAACACATCTGGTAGTGTACCAGTCCTGTCATTGCCCATACAATCCAACACCAGGTGCCGGTACCAGTTCCAATTAGTCAAAGGAACTATAATAGAAAATGAATTAAAAAAGGCTAACTAACATAAGAACATTTTCTTTCTTTATGTTACCAGCTTTCTTGTGATCAGAAGTGGTATGGTATAAGAGAGAAGTAAAAAAGAGTGTCTTGGCAATGTAATCCGACATGTGTTGTGCCAGCAATGGATACTCAATTCCAGCAATGAGCCCTTTCCTTAAAATAATATGAGGCGGTTCCAGGTAACGCATGCCGATGAGAGACATTGACCTATCAAAGTGGTAGACCTCTGGTACATTCTCTGGGCAGAGGCGGCCATGCTCTTGTAGAGTTCGGGCCTCAAAATATGCACGCTCTCTTGTCATTGGCCATGAGTCACCAATGCATCTTATATATGGTAAAGCCTATGTTGGTATAGAATAAGGAAAAAGTAAAGAGAAAAGAATAGTAATGCTATAGTGGTATGGTAATTGGTATTATATTTACAGTAATCATTTCTAAATCAAATTCAGATGGCTCAGATATCATCAGGGGTATACTAATACTATACTATACTAATACTAATACTAATATTACAGCAGTGTAGTGTGAACTGTGAAGACCTGACTGGTACAAATGAAATAAACACATCCAAACTGAGGTAGCTCTGGCACCCAGCCAGTAAGAATAGCTTTACCAGACTTATTTGTCAGAGAGACTGAGATAGTTGAAAATTTTCTTTATGTTTTGTTTGATCCGTATTTGTTTAGATCTGTCTTGCTGAATTATAAAAGATTACTGTGAATGAAAACCTGTTTGGCGACGAAAGATCCTTTGGGGGAGGTGACGATGTAGACGAAGTTGAGGTTGCCATCGCCGACCTCTTTAATGGTGAGGTGGTCAAGCTCCGCCTGGCCTCCTAGGCGAGTGAACAGTGTCGGCGTGGACTTGATGTACTCGACGAGAGATTTCTCGTCAAGCGGGTGGAAGCCTCCATTGTCGGCAGATTCCATGGATTCTATCTGTGATATTAGGAGGAGTCGAGAAGATGGTCAGATGGGGTTTATGGAGAGAGAGAGGGGGGGACTGGAGTTGGACATCATATTACCTAAAGTAACTCAAATTTTGATTATGAATCCTGACCGTCAGATCTGTTCTGGCACGACTATTGAAGGGGCCGTGCATTCCATCATTCTGATCGGACGGTCCGAACCTAAAGTCAAAATTTGAGTTACTTGGATCCGGACTCGTAAAGATGTGCGTGGAGAGTAAGCGAATGTGTTGGTTGGGTTCGTCGAACCTGGACTCCGATTTAGTGGAAAGTTGAAACTTCAACAGATTGATTCCTTGTGTCGTTTTCCAACAGTAAAACACCCTCAGTGACAGCTTGTCATTATCTGATGCTCCGAGATGTGTGCTACATAAATTATTGAATTATTTTTCAACATGAATCATAATTAAATTGGTACTATGATAATATGCCGATATTTTTATTAAAACCCCCAAAAAAACAAATTATCAAATCTGCTTCCACTCCAAAGTTATAATTATTTCTACCCTAACCGCCCGTGGGCTGGGCGGTCCACTTTTTCCACCTGACCGCCCAGCAGCCGGGCGGTCCACTATGCATAGCTGACCGCCCAGCCACTGGGCGGTCCAATTTCCATAGCTGACCGCCCAGCAGCTGGGCGGTCCGCTAGTGTTTTTTTTTTTTTTTTTTTTTTTTTTTTAAGATTAGATTAGAGACAATATGAATATAAAGATGGTGAATTCTTAACGCTAAAAGTTCGAATTTTTTTTGTAAATATTAGTTAGATTACTTCTGTGAAGCATATTTATACTAAAATACGCTAAATTACTTGGAATTATGTTAAATTACGTTGAGTTACACTATATTAAGTTAAATTACACTAAATCACATTACATTACGCTAAAATACGGTAAATTACATATGAATAGGGACGCTATCTTCACTGAAAAGGCGAAAAACGACGACGAAATACGCTAAATTACGCAAAATACGCTAAAATACGCTAAATTACTCAATACGCTAAATTACGCAATACGCTAAAATACGCTAAATTACTCAATACGCTAAATTACGCAATACGCTAAAATACGCTAAATTACGCAATACGCTAAAATACGCTAAATTACTCAATACGCTAAAATACGCTAAATTACTCAATACGCTAAAATACGCTAAATTACTCAATACGCTAAATTACTCAATACGCTAAAATACGCTAAATTACTCAATACGCTAAAATACGCTAAATTACTCAATACGCTAAATTACTTGGAATTATGTTAAATTACGTTGAATTACGTTGAATTACACTAAATTACGCTAAATAACAATAACTTCGCTAATTATGCTGAAATACGGTAAATTACGCTAAACTACGCAAAATTACGCTAAAGTAGACCGATTATGTGCCATCTTTCATGAATCATAAAAAATAGTAAAAAGTTTCCAAAAATAGTAAAAATTGGTATTCTACAAGTTCATTATGTAACTAATTTACTGAACTACTTGGATTGAATAATAGAAATGAAAATCTTAATGGAAACTTCAACTCAAGTTTTGAGGGTCTTCCCTTTATTTTTTGGCGATTCTGAATTTTGGAATCCGGCATTGCCGACACGGACGCATGCGCATTTTCTCAAGCTTTCCGAAAAGTGCTCATTTGCTGAAATCGGACACTCGAGCGCCGTTTATGACCGTTTTCATTTCGTCGTCGTTTTTTCGCCTTTTCAGTGAAGATATCGTCCATATTCATATGTAATTTACCGTATTTTAATGTAATGTAATGTGATTTAGTGTAATTTAACTTAATATAGTGTAACTCAACGTAATTTAACATAATTCCAAGTAATTTTAGCGTATTTTAGTATAAATATGCTTCACAGAAGTAATCTAACTAATATTTACAAAAAAAATTCGAACTTTTAGCGTTAAGAATTCAGCATCTTGATATTCATATTGTCTCTAATCTAATCTTTTAAAAAAAAAAAAAAACACTAGCGGACCGCCCAGCTGCTGGGCGGTCAGCTCATGGTAGTGGACCGCCCAGTGGCTGGGCGGTCTGTGGGAAAAGTGGACCGCCCAGTCCACGGGCGGTTAGGGTAAAAATAATTATAACTTTGGAGTGGGAGCAGATTTGATAATTTGTTTTTTTCTTGGGGTTTTAATAAAAATATTAGGATAATATGTATCTGCCTGAAATTTTTATTGTTGATATTCTAAAAAAAAAAATTAAATGAACATCACTGTCAGAAGTCTATTTTCAATCATACTATTCACGCTAACTTAATTCGCGTACTAAATAGACGGATGCGCGCACTGAATTGGCACTGGAGAAGAGAGCCAGCTCACCTTCTATTTTTGTTGTTTCCTTCGGTGAGCTGCTGGAGAAGAGATCCCCTTGCTTCTCGTGGCCTTGGTGTTTGTAGAACATACATAATCTAGTTCAAGATTCATCTAGACCAAGTTTAAACAAGATGGTTTGCAGATAGGCACAGAAGATGCTTGCCGTTTCTTCCAATTATTTTGTCTCCATCTAATTTGAGTTCAATCAAATATTTTGCTTTGGCCCAATATGCTTTCGGCAAGGCCCATCAATAAATTCATCATTTCGCCAACCCAGTCCGCGCACCTGGTGCGCCAACCTAGTGCACGCACCCGCCAATTTGGTGCACGAACTCAATTAGCGTGGGTGGTAGAATTGAAATTAGACCAAACGGGTGGTAATCATTTAATTTCCTTTTTTTAAGGTGTCAACTAAAAAAATATCGGTGTATCTGCGTACATATTCTATTGCATGCGCTTCTTTCTAAAACACCACAATTCATTTTCTTCTTTATAGAAGATAGGCCACCAAATTTTGTCTCTAAAAATAATTTTGACACCTCTAGATTTAGATTTAGACATTGAAAATTAAAAGTAAACATTGTTATTTTTCTAGTATCTGATTAACTAATGAGTTTAAATTCATTTGTTATTTTTTTTGTCTCTCTTGACGAAAATTCGGAATCCACCTCTGAGTACTGGTGGTATGATGCTCTAGGAAGACGGTTGTGTTTCAAATTTACATCATCCGTTTCTTGTCTCCAAGGTCATAAATGTAATTTCACACATGATCCCGAGACGAGAGAGCATTACACAAGAGCAAATTCTTAATTATATTTAGAAGTTTCAGAATTTAAGAATATGGATAGAAAAAATATTTTAATTTAAAATAAAACAATAAGAAATTTGAGTGTTTTGATGAGAAAATGAAAAAAGTATTTTAATTTAAAATAGAGCAATAAAATAGTAAGTGTTTTAATAGAAAAATAGAAAAGTATTTTAATTATAATGAATTAATATTAAATTTGAGTATTTTGATATAAAAATAAGTAATTTAAAAATTTTCAATGAACAATGATATACCAATAATTCTCCCTAACAGATCATTCAATTGATTAAAGAGATCTGGTACATTTCAACATATTTTAAATATTAGTTTTGAGAATTTAACTTTTGTTTCTCTAACTCTTTGTAGAGAAACGATAGCTCATGCCACTACACTGAGTTCGCGCTTCTTGCTCAAGTCATATTAACATGTATTTTTCTCAAATTTAATGCAAACATGCATGTAGTTTTAAGCGATTATCTTTAAAATCATATCTAGCAAATTATTTGTAACTAGTAACTTATTGAAATTAATTAATTTTATAAAAGTCACTATTAAATAAATATACCGTACTAATATACATAATATTATATATTATGATGAGTTGGGTTACCATATTTCGCGAAGTAAAGCGGGTGTTTTACTTCATGTCTATATTTTCAATTTTAAAGTTCAAAATGCCGATTTGAACCGTTCAAGTTGATCTCTATATTAAATTGTGCTTGGAGACAAAATTTTACAATTTTTAGAATTTTTTTTGAAATTTTATAAAATCACTGACTTTTTATGGTCCACGATTTTTCTGAAAAACAGTGATTTTAAAAAAATCCAAAAAAATAGTACAAAATTTCTAAAAATTGAAAAATTTGGTCTCCAAGCACAATTTAATATGGAGATCAACTTGAACGGTTCGGATCGACATTTTGAACTTTAAAATTAAAGATATAGACGTGAAGTATCGCGAAGTAACGTAACCCAACTCATATTATGATATATGCAAACAAACTATGAATAAATATGCATCTTAGTTGATTAGGAAGTTTGGGTGAAGTCCATAGTTTAATTTTGACCTCTAATCAGTAATTACTAATTAGAATTGAATGAAAGAGGCCGACGGACTTGTTTCCCAATTGAGATAACAGGAAATTGGGGATTAAAATTTCCCAATTCGATAAATGGACATCTCCAGTCTCGGAAACTGGAGCAGTTGAGAATTGAGAATCAAAGATCCATCCGCAAGATTCATCTCTTCTCTTTCTCTTCTCTTCTCTTGGCAAAATTTACCTACCCAACCCCTTTCTTTCTTTCTTTCTTTCAACTACCCCAACCATGGCTACCTCTGGCGCTGACGTCACATCTCGCCGATCCGTACACCGATCCCTTGGAGGCGGCGCAGGTCTCTTCTTTATCTCTCTCTCTCTCTCTCTCTCTCTTTCTGGTTTGATGGATATAGATCACGAATTCGTTGTTTGGGTAATGCACTGCTGATCATCAATTCTATCTACATTTATATTCTATACACAGTGGCTGATGTTCTCCTGTGGCGTCGGAGGAATGTTGCTGTGGCTGCTGCTGTGGGGTCCACCGCGGTGTGGGTGTTGTTCGAGCGGACTGGATACAACTTCCTCTCTGTCATGGCTAATGCTTTCCTTCTCCTTGTCTCTATTCTCTTCTTCTGGGCCAAATCTGCTTCTCTCCTCAGTCGACCATTGCCTCCTCTCCCAAATATGGAGGTCTCAGATGCTTTTGTGGACAAAGCTGCCAGCAAGGCCAATGTCTGGCTCAATCGCCTCTTGGCCATAGCTCATGACATTGCCATTAAGAGAGACAGAACCCTCTTTCTCCAAGTAACTTTCTAATTTTTTCTTTATTTATATTCTTTAACCTTTATGTAAAACCATAAAAGATTTGTATTTTTGCCCCATCACTATGCTTCTGGATTGCTGTTGTGCATGTATAAACAATCAACAGGAGTACTTGGTATATTGTTTTTAAAGAAACTAGGTAGGAAATATGTGAAAATTTCCATCTCTTATGGGGGTTTAAGATGTTATCTTCTACTCTTGTTGATCTAAACTTCCATAATTTTAGTTTGTGCCCTATTGTGTAATTAATTCTTACTTTACTTCTTTGACAATTTCTCATTTTTTTTATGAAAGGTGATTGTGGTACTATGGCTAGTGGCATACGTTGGCAGCTTCTTCAACTTTCTCACTCTTCTTTACATTGGTATGTATGTAGCAGAGATTTTTTACCATTATTTCATTATTGTTTCTATATGTACTTCCAATTTACTAATTAACAAGTGGTCGCAATGAGTCGGAGGTACCAATCTCAACTACAAGTGTATCTATGGAGTAAAGTATCAGATGAAGTGAATGTAATACATAGAAGTTTATTTTAAGCACCAATGGCACATTATCAAGTTTATGAGATATTCCACGTTCTCTTGTTGTCTATTGATACAGGTACAGTAGTGTTGCTAGTTCTACCAGCCATTTACGAGAAGCACCAGGACAAGGTCGATGAAAAAGTAGTGATTGCACACAGACAATTGTCACGCCATTTTGACAGCTTTGTTGCCACAACTAGACAGCCCCAAAAGGAGAAGAAAACCGAGTAGCCATTTTGCACATTTTGATATTCTCTTTAGGTACTAAATTCAAAATCTCTGTTTTAAAAAAGGTTGATTGACATCTTTGTATAAATGAAGAATTACTTTACCAATAGTAATACTGTCTGTTCTGGTACTAGTAGTTGCTGGCCAATGCGATACCTGTACTTGGGTTGGACCTTTTTTAAGACCTTTTCGATAATATTTATTTTTGTCATCTTATTTTTCTGTTTCATGTATAATTTGAAGGTTATTGCATTGAGGCAATACTTTTAAGGGTTGTTTAGGCAAAAAAGGGTTGTCTTGCCTTAAACTGCACAAATTAATGCGTGATATGGGGTTCTATTGCACTGCAAATGGACTTGCAATCAAATTTTGGGAGATCAAGTATATGCCAGTCCGCCCTGTTACTGTTAATCCGGCATCAACCGGCTTAAATTTCAGTCCATATGGCTATTTGATCCATGAACTTTTTTTTTTTTGCTTACAATGACATGCAGAGTTTTCTTTTATCAACTGTAAAATTCTTTCAAATTTTCTAAACCACGAACGTCATTTATATTTTCAGGGCTTGTTCAGCAGTCACGGATCTCCCCTTGGATGGATGCATACAAAATTTATATCTTAATGATACTTAGCAATTTATGCATATTTGCCGAGTACAGTTTTGTTAGTACTTGTGCATTATGATGTTATTCTGTGGTTAAGAAGTGAATATGATCCTGAGAACTTGAATATTGCTAGCTGTGCTTTTTATTGTGCAACCTTTTTGTAGGTCAAGCGAATCTTTGCATTGATGCCATGATTTGTCTAAAATTTAATGGTCTAAATATTAATTCATGTTAAAGAGTTTATGTTCAGTAGTGTGGATTAAGAAAAAACAGCAGAAGAAAAAACAGCAGGAGAAGAGAAACCAAAAACTTCGTACCAGTTTTCATGAAAACCATTTCATTATGTGTATTTATAACCAACCTAGAACGATCACTCATATGATTCTGGCATTACAAGCTAACTAACAACTGTCAGTGAGAAGATCAGACTGGTACCATATAAGCATCCTGCTTTCTATGGACTCAAATTGATCATACAAAAGCAGTATCTAGAAAAAAAAAAGACAAGCACAGTAACTGGCAGTTGGAAAAAACTAATCTTAGCAGTAGCAGCATTCTCCTCTCCAAAGATGTTTACTTATCCTGAAATTACAAACACAGAGCTAAACTTAAAAAGAAAATTAAATGAA
Source organism: Carex parvula (assembly GCA_025461045.1). Lineage (NCBI taxonomy): Eukaryota > Viridiplantae > Streptophyta > Magnoliopsida > Poales > Cyperaceae > Carex > Carex parvula. The sequence continues at coordinate 126,789 of JAJGRW010000847.1, forward strand.
AAAAAGGGGGACTTTAATAATGCCTAAATTGCCGAAAAAAAAAAAAAAAATCCTGCATATTTTAAATTGCAAGAGACCCTCAATTCCTGTGCAAATAATAACATTACATTGTGTTAGCAGAGTAAAATTTGAGCAACTAAATCAATCATTAATGAAAAAATGGTTTGACAATTATTTTTACCACATAACTGATACTTTATAGCTTCACTGCAACCTAGACAGGTCAAAATCTCCTTACCTCAGATCAATCCAAATTTAAAATTCTCCCTGGGCTCTCTGGAATCTCCAAACCAAAGAGACCAAACTTGACATTTTAAATTTTATGAAAATATTTTCTTATCTAATTGAATAAGCCATCTAAAAAGTCAAAATTTATTCATTGGAGGAATATACAACAAAAAAAGAAATTAATGCTCAAACATGTGCTAATTTGACAAGATCAGTAGGAAACTAACCACAAAGGATCCAATTAAAAGACCTTTGTGTAATATCCATTAACACAGGGGGGCAATTTGCAAATGTCTCGTTAGTAAACATTAATTTTGGTTTCTCAGAAATAAATCACTTATACCAGTAAGATACGGTAGGAGGGAGGCTTTCCACCTATGGTGTGGCCCTATAGTAGGTTATCGGATCCACCTAGGCATACTACTAAGATAACCCAACCTAATCATATAATTAATGATAAAACAAAAATGGAATACGGTCATTTCTTACCTACCAATATCTCCAGGATAAAATTCTAGATAAGAAGGTAAGAACACAAGCACTACATCAAATGCAAAGGGCTCCCATGTCTGGTAATGATCTAGATGTGGCAGGAGGTGCCCTCTCGAGTTGATCTCGTATCTTATTCTGCTTTTTTCCTTTCTTCTCTTTTCCCCTACTACCAGCTTTGCTTTTACTATAAGACAATTAAAATTGAAAAACTAGAAATCTCAATTCTCATTTTCTTTTTAAAAGGACACATAACTACCAGAAAACTTTTCTGAGAGTAAAAATATCATGTTTAGCCTAACAAATTGCAAATTATATCTATACCTCCATTCATCATTTTCTTTAAAGATGACATAACTACCCTTCATCGGTATCTCTCTAAGAAGTAGAACCAAAGGGTAGTTTAGGCATTTCCTTAAATAGGTGATGTTTCTCAAAAATCTTAGAGAAGAATGTTTTGTTCCAAGGTACACAAGACATTTCGAAGTTTGGTAGGGGCCCAAAATGATTAAATCATAAAGTTCGTCTTTCTAAAACACATTAATGAATTTAAAATAGGAATCAAGAAGAGAGGATTATACATTACTAGAGCAGACGCCCTTCGTTGCTTTGCCGATCCATGCTGCAATTCCTTATCTCTTGCTGATTTCTACAGACAAAAGACCCAACAAAAATTGAAACAAAGTAAATAGACATCTATGCAGTATACCATACAAAATATCAATATACTCCAGTTTTTACCATTATACTGGTATGCTTACAGCTTGATGCAGCACACACCTACAGAGATAAGCAATTTGATCTTGGATTTGGTGCATTATTAGAAAGATACCTTATCTTTTATCTGGTTCTCTTTGTTTGGTCTCTGAGAATTGCTCGGCGAACAGCTACCACTATCCACGTCTTCTGGAATTATATGTCAAAAATACCATAACATGACAAAAAATTCTAAAACAGTCATTGCATGATAAAAGAAAGCATAAGTTCATTATGGCCATATACCATGGGTATCAGAAAAGGAACTTTCTTCAATGCAAATTGAATCGGCCGACTCTTTCTCTGCAATTATGTACTCTATTGCTGCATCAACATCACCTGCCACCTCTCGAAGAACCTAAATTGTCATGTCATCAATATAATGCTAAATTCATAAAAAATCTAGGTGAAGGACTCATATGAAAAGAAACATAAGGAATATGGAGGTAGTAATTAGTACTAAAACCAACCTTTTGAATTTTATCGGTATTATAGCACCTGGTTGCATCCATGACTGTCTTGACTTGAGTGGACTTTTTTGAATCACTAGTTGTTGCTTTAGAACTATCACTTGTTCTAGACATATTGGCATCCAGCTGTACAGATAGAACAAGAGAGAATTATGGTACTTCAAACTTATTTTACTGCTAGACCTACTGCTGTGCAACTAAGCCTCAAATTAATCATCAACTTGAGAAGATTTAGATAGAATTGAAACTAGAAAAAGTAATAATTATTCTCAAAAGTTTTCTATTACCCTAAGACAATACCCTGAGTTTATATATATGAATTACAACATATTCTTATAGAAGAATATCTACTACCATAATACAATTTCTGTATTCTGTGTAATACCAAATACAAATTTTCCAAAATAGATGTGCCACAGAGAGAAAGTAGAGATGTGCTAGCTAGAGAAAGACATCTTCAAGAGAAAAATTCCAAACTGAGATGCATATCAGAATTTCAAAGATAGCACAAATCCTAATTCACATTTTGACACAACTGAAGCAAAACAACCCAAATTTACCATCAATTGTACAACTGTGTTTAACTAAGGTTCAATCCTCAACAATAAGTCAATAACCAAATTACCCTCATCTTACCCAAAGTCATGCAACTAGGCCTCAGCACTCCTATACAAAGCAGAGAGAGAGAGAGAGAGAGACCTTGATGAAGATAGGCTTGGCAGGACCCTCACAAGGATCTTCCCTTAACCTAACGCTGTTATAGTGTTCTCCATGGTGATATGACCTGCCAAAAATTTAGAGACTCCCCATTTAATGCAAATATATGTTGGTAATATGTTCTAATTTGATTATTTTGAGGAGGGCATCAATGAAGGTGTTTCCAGATTCAGAGGATTACAAATGAATCATGTTGACTTCATGGGTCGCAAAATTGCTTATGTACCACCTCGGCGAGTTAAGCTGTACAAAGAGATAACAACAAAAAAATAATGATAAATAAAATAGCACATCCAAGGCCAAGTATGCAATATATGAATTGAATTATTTTATTCTCAAAATTACAGCTAAGAGTGCTGTACCTGATGGATGCAAATGTTGGTACGGGTGACAAGAGAGGCGGCTTGTAACTCCATGTGACCAGCCCAGGTACCATCCTCCTCCATTGATTTGCAATAATCATCAAATTGTACTTCATCCTCTATAAACGGCTCAAAATCCTCCCTATGGTTCTACTATAACAAAAATACCACAACATGATATGAAGGATAAGATTGTTAGTTGTTACTAATTAAAAGATTCAAATTGAGGTAATATATATGAATAAAGCTAGACTTACCCTAATATATTGTACCACCATGGCACGGTACCTGGCGTGCTCTTCTTCATTTCCCTCGAGCTGATCAGCTAAAGATCTAAAAGTAATATATATATATATATATATATATTTTTATGAATAAGAAGGGTTAAAAGTGGAAGCAATTAGTATGCACAATAGCAAGCAGATAGAGAGGAAGTAAAAAGAAGGATAAAGAAAAGAACCTGAAAAAACAGTTGCCATCAGCTACAACTTCAATTATTTTTAAACCCAACAAATCAAGTTGAGATCGAAGTTCAGATAAATTGACCTTCTTTCCATGCTTCTTCACCTATATATATGTACAAGCTGGGTATTACTATTGCATGAAATCAATTCTTATTCTTTCTTGATCCCTATTCCCTCCTTATGCTGCTTAATTGACATTTACCAATAACTTAACTGAAATATGCCGCCTAAGTATTATATATTGAGAAGAGAAGAGAATTAGGGAAAAGTATAGAAAGAAAGAAATGAAATTACGGATTTGCGTGGCAGCCTCTGGACCTTAGCAGCAACCTTCCTGTTCTTCGCCATTTCTTTTTTTTTCTTTTTTCTTTCAAAGAGGAAGAGCCCAAGAGACGATGCAACTTCTGAGATGTAGGTCCCACAACCTCTCCCCAATTCCTATTCCTATTCTGCCCCTTTCTTTGAAAGGATACCACTTTAAATATTAAATATTAAGGTTATGTTTGGTTATAAACATAACAATAATAGAATAATTAAATAGAGAATAGTTGTTATTTGTCTAATAATTAGAGTAGCCAAATTTAAAATTCTGAAATAATCTATTTTAATAAACAAAAAGTTTGAATTCTTATTCTAACTATTATAATCCAATTAAATACTAAATAGGCTATTCCGAATAGTCTAATATCAAAAATAACATATTATCAACCCAACCAAACATATTCTAAATATATAATGGCACTTTGGCACGTTGTATATGTATAAAATAAATAAATAAATAAATATACAAAGAAGGAAACTATACATAAATATCCACACGAGTAAAAAATAAATTTGAAAGATTTTAATTGGGCGTGTGTAATTTTCAAAGCAACAATTACATTATTGAGAATTTTTTTTCTCTTCCTACCTAACTCATTCTTTTATAATTTCTTCTAATTACAATAGAAACTTAATAAAAGTTTTATCTTCTTTAATTAAGTTCCGAATCTATAATCTTTTATACATAAAATATTATCTTTGTTACGAGAACGGAGTAGGTCCGATGCCCATCGGACCTACTTTTAGGTTCAACGCCACGCTGACCGTCCGATTTAGTATAAGATTTGTGCGCACGAACATTGAAACATACACGCACGGGGTTTAAAGAATTCTGCACGAATCTAAAAGCAAATCGATGGTGATTAAACCCATCGAACCGAGGTAGGTCCGATGCCCATCGGACCTACTCTCAAGTCCTTTGTTACTATTCTGAAGTACATGTATTTAGTAAATTTGACTCAACTTGTATATAGGAATGGCAGAAAAGCCTATCGGCCCATCGGCCCGCTCATACCCACCCGGTCGGCCCGACACCGTAACAGGCTTTATCTTAGCCGCTCTTTTGGTTTGGGCCTCCACACAGCCACGGTCCACCTTTCTCCCTGGCTTTTCGCCTCCTTGCTCCACCTTACTCCGACGAGCCACCACTAATCACTCCGCCTCCGCCACAATAAAACAAACCTTCTAATCTCTCTCTACCTCTTTTCTTTTGTTGGAAAATTTAGGCCACCCATCTGCCTCTCGCAATCTCCTTTCGCTTCAGGTTTGTCTTTTAAATTTGGAAAAAATAAAATAGGTTATCAGCACAGTTGTTCTCAAATCATGTTGTAAAGCAAAGCCTTCACTAGTTTGGTCTGAACGTGGTATAAATGTTCTCTAGTTGAGCTGATGATAGGAGGAAATAAAAATGTGCTCTTAGTTAGTTCAGTTGCAAATGCAATAATACCCCACCAAATTCAGGCCCCAAAAGAAGAAAAATAAAAGGGCACAACGGAGATGAAAAAAAAATCTAATCTTACTTTCTCAAATATTTATTTTTGCAGATGTTTTGTTATGTTCAGGAACCCGGAGAAGTTCTGGCATTCAGTGAGTGAACTCTTCTCTCCTCAGTTTTACTACAGTTTTTTAGTTGTCAGTGCGAGTTTACTTTAATAAACCCAAGTGAAATTACACTGTGATTTGTTTCTGTTAGGAACTATCATGCGAGTCTAAGTCTGCTGTCATGGAGAGGAAAAAGAGAAGAAGCACCGGGTTTGAAAACTCTGGTGAGAGAGAAACGGTTTAAGAGAGAATGAGTAAACCTGCCAAACCAGCTCAAGTGAAAACTGTTGAGATATTTGAAGGGATGACAGTTGTTGAGCTCGCTAAATGTACTGGTTCCTCTGTAAGATCAATTCAGGAGATTTTGACAAGTGTCGGTGAAAGGGTCCGGTCAGAGTTTGACCCAATAACCATCGATGTTGCTGAGTTGGTTTCTACGGTAAGTACTTGATCTATCTTCATCTAAAGGGTAAAACATTACTGTTGTGGTTACCCTACTATTAGATAGTTGTCTTATTTTTATTTTTTTTATTTTTTTAAATAGTCTATTAGATAGTTGCTTGGTGAAATACAAAATCGCACCCCAAGTTTCTGTTCTCTTTTACAAATTTTCTTTAACTGTGGTTACATGGCTGGCAGTACTGGTACTGGTACTTGTTTATAGCAAACCATCTGTGAACTGTATGGTATCCTCTATTGAAATTAAGACTATTGAATATTAGGGAGGGAGATAGAGGGAGAAATTGCGAAAATTCATTAGAAATTTCAATTACTGACAAATAGAATACGATTATTCAAAACGTAAACAACTGCATGGTTACTACACAAGTAGGTTAATTAATAATTACACAAGTAGGAAGTGGGAGTAAATGTGAAGAGGCTACACTCGGAGGAAGGCGCCATACTGAAACCAAGGCCACCTGTCGTGACGGTAATGGGCCATGTAGACCACGGCAAAACCTCTTTACTAGACGCCTTGCGTAAGACCATGGTTTGGAAACTCGGTTGAGTCAACTTGGTATCAGTTGGGTCCGATCCGAGTTTCACCCGAGTCTCGCGCCCATGCGATTTTTTTATCAAAACTCGGTTGAATAGTGTTTGGCTCGGCCGAGTTATCCAATTTTTAAGCCGAGTCGGTCCAAGTCAGCCCGAGTCAGGCTGATCAGACCGAGTCCTTCGGTTATTTTACGTTTTTTTCCTGGCAGTTGTTAATCTATGATTTCAAATCAAACACAAAAAAAAAAAAATCAAATTATGCAAACATAATTTGAACTAGAAAAAAAACTTAACACATATCTTGTCAAGATAATTTTGCACTAAATTTATGTTGCCAATGTAATCTTGCTTTTCTATGCATAAATTATAGCTAGTTTGCATAAAAGGTGTGTTCTATTTGTAATTTTTATATTATATTATATAATTAACAGATTATTTGAGTATAATCTTTTGTCTACATAGTTTTCTTACAAATTATTTTTTTACCAATTTTTTCCTATATTTTGGCTACAAAACACAAGCTTTTGCCAAAAAAATCCGAGTTTCCGATCCGATTATTCCGATTCCGGCCGATTCATCCGATTCCGATTCCACAGTCAAGTATCCGATTCTGATTCTGATTCTGAGTTTCAGAACCATGCGTAAGACCACCGTCGCAGCCAAAGAGGCCGGCGGTATAACTCAGCACCTCGGTGCGTTGTTGTATCGATGCCATCTGGCGCCTCTATCACCTTCCTCAACACTCCAGGTCATGCAGCCATGCGGGCCTGTGGTGCTGCTGTGACTGACATAGTCACACTTGTTGTTGCAGCAGATGACGCATCATGCCCCAAACACTTGAAGCCATGTCCCATGCAAAGGAAACCAACGTGCCGGTTGTAGTGGCCATCAACAAGTGCGACAAGCCTGGTGCAGATCCGGAGCGGGTTCGCATCCAATTAGGATCCGAGGGACTGCCGCTAGAGGATCTTGGGGGTGATGTACAGGTGGTTGAGATATCGGCCTTGACAGGTACCAGATTAGACAAGTTAGAGGAAGCCTTGTTGCTACAAGCTGAACTATTGGATCTGAAAGCATTTTTGAATTTTTCATTGTATGTACTCAATTTGGCCTCTCTATTTTATTAAATGTACTCAATTTGGCCTCCATATTTTTTATGATTAAATTTTTCATTTCAACTCCATGCATACTTATAAAATGACAAATATTATTGAATTTATAATTATATGGTTCTTAATTAATTAGTATATTGTTGAACCATTAAAAAACAATGGGTTTAAAATAGCAAATCAGCAGTGACTAAAATTTGTTGAGAGAAAATTGTGATGATCAGAGCTGACTCTTGCTGACATATGCAAAAGAAGTATGAAGAGAGAGCATCAGCATGTGTGTCAAGTTGCGAGTGTGAACACAGAAACCACTCGCTAATCGCTATGGCTATGGCTATGGCTATGGCTATGGCTTATGGCTATGCATTATTAATGATTAATGCATGTTTAGGTGCTCATGCTCACAGCTCACAAGTGCATAATGTTGAGGTTCCTACTTTCCGCCCCAAACTCTCTCTCAATCTCTCTATCCTCATTCCTCCCCTTCAAGTGAAAACAATTATTTGGTTCCCTAGCTAGCTACATAGTTCCTTCCATAACAATTATTTTTAACACTCTAATAAAAAAATAATTATATATATAATCAAGGCTAGAATAACTTTAAGCCGGCCCAGATGGTTGGTACGAAAGGTACACCGTACCAGTACTGTTCCTGATCTCAAATCAAAATATAATGTTAAATAAAAGAAAAAGATTAAAGAGGAAGTGAGGAAGTGAGGAGGGCCACAGTTAATGAAGAAGAAAATGAATTATGTGTTAGGAGACCAGAGGAACTTGTTGCTTTTTATCTTTCTTTCCTTTTTTATCTTTTTCTAAAATGGCGGAAAGGTGCGCCATGATTGTTAAAACTCCACTACATTTTCTAAACAACACAATATGTAACACAATGATTATCAATAATACCATGATTCTTATTTATGTTGTTGTTATTATACAATGTATCATTCTATTGTTATAACCAATACACACTAAATATATATATATATATATATATAGAGAGAGAGGAGGGTTCAAATGCCTCCATTTTTCATGCCTCCATCATGCCTCCATGTTTAAAAACTTTAATAACTCAAAATTTAAAACTTAAAAGTCAAAATAAAACCATTGGATATGATCTACATCATTTTATCTATGTGCTCATAAAAAATTATCACATTTTGATTTTGTTTTTATGTGAATCAATAAGTTGAAAAATCAACGTCTAGAAATTATTCACATTTATATTTTTTTTACAAGCTCTTGATGACAACCAAAACAAAATTGAAATGTCATAATTTTTTACACGTGTATAGATAAAATGATTTAAATCATATCCAACGGTTTTATTTTGATTTTTAAGTTTTAAATTTTGAGTTAGTAAAGTTTTTAAAAATAGAGGCATGATGGAGGCATTTGAACCCTCCTCATATATATATGAGTGATGCTACGGTGCTTTGGGAAGTAAAGAGGGTGTTTTACTTCCCGCTCATATCTCCATTTTCAAAGTTCAACTAGTCGATCTGAACTTCTCAACATAATCTTCCTATTGATATGTGTTTGGAAACCAAATTTTACATTTTTTGAAAAAATTTTACTATTTGTTTAGAATTTTTGAAAATCACAGCTTTTCATTAAATAGAAAATAAATAAAAAATTCAAAAAACACTGATTTTAAAAAATTCTAAAAAAAATAGTTAAAAATTTCCAAAAAATGTAAAATTTGGTCTCTAAGCACATATTAATATGAAGATTATGTTGAGAAGTTCGGATCGACTATTTGAACTTTGAAAATAGAGATATGAGCGGAAAGTAAACACCTTCTTTACTTCCCAAAGCACCGTAGCATCACTCTCTCGCTATATATATAATATATAGCCTGTGCTACATTATTTCCAACATGATAAAAAACTAAAAGCAGCAATGCAGCTAGCATTTGAATTAGCATAAAGGAGTCGGAACTAATTATTGGACAATACATACTTTAACAAAGATGCCTCCACTCAGAAATTAATACTGGTACTGTTTCCGTTTGTCCTTCTTTGCTTTACAACATATCTTCTCTGATCAAGACTGTCTATCTAATATATCCCACTACTTCCTCCGCATTGCCATTTGCACTCACCTTTATCCTATTTATTATAAATCTCAAGGTCATGCCCCCTTCCTCACTACCCCCAACATCATTTGCCTAATTATAATTAGGATACAGCTATATATATATCACCTTATCTTCATTCAACACCAGCATAAAAAAGAATAGTACAATTCATGATAATAATGTCACCTTTAAAGCTCCTTTCCATCACTCTCTTCATTTTCTCCGTCTCCGCCGGCCAACTAAAAGCTCAATCCAATGGCTCGGCTCAAGCCCCTTGTCCCAGCCTGCCACCAAACCCAACCGACTTCCCAAACATCAAACAGTTTCTAGCATACCTTGTCATCCAAGCCTTCAAGCTCACTATAACATCTGATCCCCTAAACATCACCAAAACATGGGTCGGTACTAAAATTTGCGACAATGATGACATCAACACGTATAGAGGATTCTTTTGTGACACCCCGCCGGGTACCAATGACCTCACAATTGCTTCCATTGACTTCAACGGCTTTCACCTCTGCGCACCCACAATCGATGGTTTTATAAATAGTTTCCCTGACCTTGCGCTTTTCCATGCCAACTCAAACAAGTTCTCAGGCACCGTCCCCAACCTTTTAGGATTGCCATACCTCTATGAGCTCGATCTTAGTAACAACCAATTTTTTGGTTGTTTTCCAATCAATGTAATCCCATTAAGCGGCCTTGCATTCCTCGACCTTCGTTATAACTACTTTCAAGGACCCGTTCCTCCTCCCGTTTTCCTAATTGGCTATGAGGCGCTATTTCTCAATAATAACTTCTTTGACTCCAGCATTCCATCAAACCTCGGTAGTTCACCGGTTGAGTACCTAACATTGGCCAACAACCGCTTCACCGGCCCCATCCCGGTCTCGATATGCAACACATCAAGCACACTTCTTGAAGTACTCTTTTAAATAATCAACTGTCAGGTTGTTTACCTTATGAGATTGGATACTTGAGAGATATTGATGTGTTTGATGTCGGATCGAATAAGTTAACCGGCCCCATCCCACTATCTTTCGGTTGCCTAAGTAATGTTCAGCAGTTAAACCTTGCACAAAATTATTTATATGGATGTGTACCAGACGTAGTATGCCAGTTGGCCAAAACAGGAAATCTGGTCAACTTATCGCTCTCTGACAACTACTTCACAGCAATTGGAGCCAATTGCTGGGATCTATTGCACACCAATGTGCTCGATGTGCGTAGGAATTGCATACCGGGATTGCCGCATCAGAGGCCATTCAAAGAATGTGCTTGGTTCTCAATTCTTCCCAAGTTATGCCCCTTGGTGCCATACATGCCATGTGAAGCACATCCGGGTCGACATAACACAACTTGTTACAATGATTGGTTTTCGCATTTTGACCATAACCCTCCAATGCCTTTCCTGCCTCACTATGACCAACCTGGAAAGGGGAAAGGAGGAAATTGATACAAAACTGACTAAGATAGCACCTGCTAAGATAGCAATCTTTCATTTGTAAGCTGTTTGTTTCGATCAAGGCTTTTTGGGTCTGATCCAGACTTTCTATTTCATTATATGATGTAAAGTAGCGCCTGTACGTGTTTGCCATAATATATGCATCTCTCTAAGATTTGATTTCATATGATTATTCTGAAATATAATAATCATCTCCAATTTATGCTACCCTTAACTTGAAAGATACTTTGACAAACATAACTTTTCTTTAATTTTCATAATTTTTTCATAATTTTGGGGGAATTATATATCTACACTTTGTGGTTTTATACTTTCAATTTGGGTTATTACTTATATGAGCGGGCAATGACGGGAGGAGCGGACTCGTATTCCAAAAAAGGAGAGTCCGACTTCCGGGCAACAACTAATCCTCTTGACTACTCGCGACAGAGCACATATACACCAGGCCACAGACACGTCCCACTAAACCCGTCGTTCTGATAGGGCCCGCCAACCGCCATTTTATTTGCGAGACCCTAGGCACTCTCACAAACTAGATACTAAAATGGGTACTCAACAGCTGCCACCGATTTTTAACATGATCGGTTATGCCAATCATGCCTTTGTAAGAGCTTCATAAAATCTAATCATCATGCATTCATAAAATCTACACAGCATTTCCCAAAATAAAGCAAAAGACAAATTCATTTCATATCAAATTCAAGATACAATATTGATCATTGATACATTAGAGAAGTGTATGTACAAGAGCATTCCATCAATCGTAACGTGGTGCTACAATAATCGACTCTGTAAATCGGAATCCAAATAGAGGCTGATGCGCGCAGCTATAGCCTAGAAATCATTCCACAGCAATGCTTTGCTCAGACCTCGTGATTGAAAAATGGTAATTTGCCGGGGTGCGACGGAGTGCCTTGATTCCCATTTGTTTTCCCTTGCTCTGCATTAAATTTTTATTATAAATAAGGACCAAGGTTGCAAAACTAAGAGTTAACCCACAGATTACTTAGTACCAGTTGTACCAGATTTAAGTACCAATCAGGTATAGTAATTCCATCTTTTTTTTCCAAGGAAACGAAAACGAGAGAGAGAATAACATACTATCAAGCAGGTATTTTCCTTGGCATTGCAAACAGGGTAGTCACTTGGGCAGCAGCTAGTACGGTCAGCGCAGCAAACAGCACTTTCCATCGGGCAGCATCCCCACCCAAAGCATTTGCGGCCCCACTGGTACATGCAGCAGCATGTGCTTCCGGCCGGGCAAGTAGTGTACTTGCTACACTTGACAGGCTGGGAAGGGGAAGGGGAAGGTGGGGCATTGCCAGGAGTTGGGGGAGGGTTGCTTCCCTTCTTAATAGGATATGAGGCCATGGAAGCGATACCACACTTGCCGGCAGCAGAAACAACGTTGCGTTGCATCCTGATATAGCCATTCTCCCCCCAATGTGGACCCCACGAGTTGCGAACAATCCAGTAGTCAACCCCATTTTCAGTGCCGTAGCCCACTGCCACCACACCATGGTCCAGGTCAGTTCCACAACGACCACTGAATACACCCTGCATGACAAATTTAGAAAAAAATATATATATATAAATTGGGTAAGATTAAAAAGAGTTTGGAATTTCCTACTTCAAAATTAAGGATGGGTACTACTAGAACTGTTTCAAAATTTTGGAAGGAAAAATGAATATTGAAATAAAAGACTGACAGAGCTGTAGAGCTGGAACTCGCGACCACCAGCCTCAATGGCTACACTGACAGGCTGTTGGGCCACTGCTTTCTTTAGCGCCTTCTCATCATTCTGTGGCACATCTTTGTAGCCGTCTATCGACACCACCTTGGAATTTTTCTGCTCAGATGAACAAAAGAAATGACACAATAAATATGTTAATACCAACAGAGATTTTTTTTTTAAGTAAATTGCAATATCAAATTCATACCCTGAGTATGTCGCACTTGCCGTCACGCGCAGAATAGGGATAGTCCTTCTCAGTGTCGATGCCACCATTCTTGACAATGAAGTCAAAGGCATCATCCATCAAACCACCGTTGCAGCCCTGGTTACTGGTGCTGTCACAGTCGACAAGCTCCTGTTCTGACAGCGAGATCAGCTCTCCCGTCACTATCTTGTTTATCCCCTCCACAGCAGCTATTGTGGAAAATGCCCAGCAGCTCCCTGCGTTTACCCAAAAATATATATATTACCACTGTTCCAGAGCTAATGAAGCTGACCTGGCCCATAAACAAGGTGATGAGGTAATTATTAATTGCCATTGATAACAATATTCTATGCTACCATTCACACACCTAACAGTCTCAGCATCAGCAACGTGATGAGGTACCCGTACCCTTCAACTTAATAGGTTCCTTCCAATTAGATCAACTAACAAGGTTACTTATTAGAACAGAAGGTACAACAGCAATTAAAAAATTACAATGATTGCTTTCGTAATTGTGAAAGAAGATGGACTCCGTTACAAATAATCTCTTAAAACGCGGCTTTGATGGACTTGAGCACGAATCTCAATGCATCCTCCAGCAACCGTCCAATACGAGATAAGGACAGGACAGGAGTCGTCGTCAGTTCCAATTAGCACTATCTCTCCTCTCTTCTCCATTCATACCGAAACGGAGACGAAGGAAACCCCGCTGTTCTGTTCTGTTCTGTTCTGTTTTCAGATAATGACGGACCTACCATTACTAAATTCAAGTTAAGGACAAATGGATATATCCAGTTTTTGGATACCGGTGAGCAAAAAAGTTAAAAGGGTCGAATAACGAATGACCGAACGACTCCCGATAAAGATGAGGGACTTTCTATTTCTCTTTGACGTGTAGACTCCGGTGTAGGGAGTCCCCAGACTATAAAAAATTCAACCACCACACCGAGTTTACATCAGTAGGGGATTTTCAAATCCAAAACTTAGTGCCACACCACCTTTGTTCTTTGCTTCGAGCGTAAGAAAAGAAAGGCACTGAACGCAAATATAACTTGCGAGGGACAATTGCATAAGAAACCTCCTAAAATCTTAACAAGTTTCTATCAAAAGAACACCCCGATGAAATGAATACATCTAAAATATATTCATATTACAACACCGCAAGAAATATATTTGATAAATAGAAGGACGTATGTGCAACAAATGAAAATAAAAAAATAAAGAAAACGCACCACAACTTCCTTGATCTTTGACAGCAGCAACAGCGCCATGATCCCTCCAATCGATGGAATCAGGTAAAGCACCATCGTCTACATTTTCGAAACCTCCAGTTGCCTCTCCATTTGCTGCACGGCTCTTCCTCTCCAGCGCACCACTTCTCAGACCAAGATGCCGCCTGAACTCCTCATGGGTCATGTCAGCGAACCGGTTCAGCCCAAGTTGGTAGGTGTGGTCCGGGTTCGAATTGTGTGCATCGATGAACATCAAATTGTCTTTGAATATCGAAAAGCGTCTCTCTTTCTCCCCCAATGCGTTGTATGATTTTTTGTGGCCGGAAAGCCATAAATGAAACAGTTCGCGCACTTCGGATTCAGCGCGGATTATTGGGTTATGATTTATGATGGAGAAATCGTGAGAGAGAGAAAGAGCGGTAGAAAGGGAAAGGAAGAGGAGGAGGAGAGGGGCTAATGCCATGGATAGGGTTAGAGATTTCATTTTGCTATTTTGGCTTTGATGGAGCGAGATGAGACATGAATCAAGGTACAGTTTATATAAGTTCTGAAAAGGCGTGCGGGCGTCGTTACAATACTTAAAAACTTTTGAGGGGGATTATGTAAATTTACAATCGTTCAACGTTTCTTATTCGTTACCAATCGGACAATTAACAGACCAGTAACTTTTTTCTTTGCCCTTTAATTATAATTTTACAAAAAGAAATTGATTTAATTAGCCATGCATCTAATTAAAATGATAATAAATATATATACGAGTTCTTATATTAGAATAAATGGCAAGTAAAAAAGTATAATTGAGAGATTATGACGTGACTTGAATCAGAAGAAGATTTACTTAAATTTCAACATATATAGATTGCAATTTTCTTTTCTTTTTTTTTGGGTTGGGATTAATTGAAAGGCGTAGGCATACGCATTTTGTGTTTGGTGAGAGTTGAAAGTGAACCTGAAAAAGAAAGCGGTGCATGTGCATTACGCTCCATTACCAGAAGAATCAAAATATAACGAGTTCTCACTTTTCGGCATGAATCTGTTATCTTCTGTAGACTAGAGACACAGTATCGTATTTTAATGCTGACAAAACGGTGCGTTTGCTTTTCCAATACTTTATTAATATATATATGTATACACAGTGGCGTAGTCAGAATTTGAGCCAGGAGTAGGCAGAAATATGCCCTCTCTATTTTTTCGGTCAAATTTTGTACCTAAACTATCAGAGAGCCAAATTAGCATATTTGCAATCTAAAACAAATAAAGTAAATGCTGCTAGGGCTTAGACAGATACATAAAGGATTGATATATTTTACCGAAAACTGCATTTGCTACATTACTAAAGTGCAATATTGTGGTACAGTTAGGTACTAGACAAATACAGTCCCTGGGCTTGCATGCAATACTATTAAATGACTAAATCTGATATTTAATATGGTGGGTTGCATAAAAATTGAGTCCTCTGAAAAATGGAGTAAAATTTATGAAAATTATGAGCTGACTGATTGTAAAATCATCTAAAGTGGTGAAAATCATGGAGTGTTTTACTCAATTTAATCAATTTATAAACATAAATTAAATAGAGTTAGGGTTCGGATCACCTCCATACCTTCATGCCTCCATCTGAAACTCTGAGCAGTCGCGCCTCTCTTCCCGCCTCCGCCTGAGCTATCTTCGCCCTAAGCCGCCTTTTCTTTTCTTTTTTGGATGACTTTTTTCTCCTCTGGAATCGTCTCTTTCGAACTGTACCGCGCCTGTGATTTTTTTTTCCCAAATCACCCTCTTTGCGCACAAACGGGTTCGAGACTTCGGCTTTGGATCTTCTTCTAAACGGGCTGCTGCTATAGAAAAATTACAACGCAAAAGGAGTTGGGCTGCTGCTGTTTCTATGGACTAAAACAGGGGTAGGCATGTAGTAAATTAGGGGTAGGCAAATATTAGTAATCAATATAGGGGATAAGAGTGAGCCTATGGTGCTATGCATAGCACGGATGGCTAGTGTACTACAGCTCAATATGGTACTTTTTAAAATTCTAACGGTCGATCCAACCGTTCAATGTGATAACCATATGAATATGTACTTGCAAACTAAATTTTATATTTTTTTGAATTTTTTTACTATTTTTTTAGATAGGTAGAAAAATCAGTGTTTTCTAAAAATTCTGGACCATCAAAATTCCACCTATATAAAAAAATAGTAAAAAAATTCGAAAAAATATAAAATTTAGTTTGCAAGTACATATTCATATGGTTATCATATTGAACGGTTGGATCGACCGTTAGGATTTAAAAAGTACCATATTGAGCCGTAGTACAATTTTCAGGGGTAGGCAAGTGCCTACCCCTATGATGAATTAGCTCCGCCTCTGTATATATATATATATATAGCTGGGCTAAAATGAGATGTGGAGTAAAACACGTTTTTGCTCCGTGGCACTATATTTCCATTTTGAAAATCCAAACAACCGATTCGAACTGCTCAACATGATCTCCATATTGAAATGTGCTTGGAGACCAAATTTTTACTGTTTTTTACTGTTCACAGTGGATCAGCGATTTTCAAAGTTGCTCAATAAATAGTAAAAAAATTCAAAAAAATGTAAAATTTGGTCTCCAAACACATTTCAATATGGAGATCATGTTGAGCGATGTTACACCAAAAAGGTATAGTACAAAGTTTCAGTACAGCAAGCTGTACCTTTTAACCTTAAATACACTTCTGGTTCAGACTGCAAGTATACAATCCTACCGCGTAGTATATCGTCGGGTATCGATCACAGGGACGGTTCAAATGTTATCCGGACTCTACTTAGGTTAATTAAAAACTAGAAGTTGGAAATGTTGATTTTGGTTGTTTATGTTTCCTACAGATTCAAGGTAATAATAAAGTGCAAGAAAGAAGATTAAACTGGTTTTAATCAATAATAAAAAACGTTTCCAGGGTTAAGACTTCATCTCAGTTTTGCCCTCTGGCTGTCCTGTCCGGGCCGTGCCATTTCCTACACGGGCCGTATCAGTTTACACGGGCCGTGTCATTTCGCTACACGGTCCGTGTCAGCCTCGGGTTAATGCAGCAGCTATTGTTTCTTTGTATCGTTCCTTTGTGTAGGGTTCTACTGACCGGACCTAATGTTTCTGGACCTCAACTGCCGTTTGTTGGTTCATCAACTTGGTACGGAAACTGCAATATATGCCCTCGTCGGGTTCTAGACCTCAACTTTTGTGTGTTGGTCCCTACTACCTAGTTGCTTGATTGGTATACTAAAGGTAACTCCTATCTGCCGATAGAGAGTAACTTTCGCCTTCCGGTTACTACTTGGTTTCACCTTTCGGATCACAAATCCTACCTCATGTACTTAGTTTGGTTGAGAGACGTTAAAGGGCTATAATGCCTTATAGATGTGATCATTCATCTAGTGGCAAACCAATATAAGTCAAACACTTCAATCTAAGCAATTAAAATACTACTCAATCAATCAAACACAGATTTCAATACAAAGATTCAATAACTAGCATGCAAGACAAAACATTCGATTACATCAAAACTCTAGAAACAAAGTAAATTACTCACTCATAGTTCTAAAACAGCAAATACAAATAAAGATAGAGTTGATCATGACAAAACCCAAAGTGCAAAGAAGATCAATCGAAAACTCGCGTATTTCGCTTCTCAAATTCGCCTCCAAGCTTAGCCGCCAAAGACAAACCCTAGAACGTGCTCTCCTGTTCCAGAATGACATTTCCTAGAGAGAAATCCCGATCATATGCTTGATTGGTCGACCTTCCTTCAATAGCCTTCTTTCCAGATTTTCTGGATCTGTTTCCGGATTTGCTTGACACGGGCCGTGTCAAATTTGTCCGACCCGTGTAACTTGTGTTCCTTCGGTGGTCGAGTCAGCAGTTGTTTGTGGTCGGATCAGTGGTCGAGTCGAGGTTGACACGGCCCGTGTGGAATGTGACACGGACCGTGTAGAGACTTCTTGATTCCAGATTTTCTCCTCGATTTCGCCCGAATCCTGCAAAATAAGATAAACTTGCAGCAGTACCACATTCTAAAGATATTCAATGAAATACAACTGAATTAATGAGTTTAAACACAAGTTTTGGTACAATTTGAAGGTCGAAATATAGATAAGTTTGCGAGATATCAAATTCCCCCAAGCTTAAATCTTGCTTGTCCTCAAGCAAAGATCCATACTTAGGTACCGGGTTGGACTCTAGTCTTACCTAAATGCAAGTTAAGTTCCTAAATGTGAAAATTTACATGAGTTGCTTTAATCAAAAACCTCGAGAATCCTTTTGGTATAATTTGGATTTTCCTTGATCAATTTTGATTCACCACACAAATTGACTAATCAAACTTCAAATTCTGAAATGTTTTAATATTTGGAAAGCTAATTACCCGAATTGATCAATATTTCATTCTTTCACTGAATCTATGCCCTCATTGTGGTGATTTTTTTCCTTTTTAACCCCCCAAGCTTGGGACAAGCTTAGGTTAGAAAGTCGCGGATTTCATGTGTTGATATATGCAAGAGTTTTTGAAAGTTTTAGAGCTCAAAGGCATCCTGCCGGATTGTGCCAGTACTCTTTTTTTCTAAATTTGGGAGACGAGCTCAAAGGCGCCCAACAGGACTTATTGCCAGTACTCTTATGTTCTCCATCTTTTCATTTATTTCATCACTTTTTTTTATTTTTCGCATACACCATGAATACACACATCTAATGGTATTCATTCATACCAATGGATATCCCAATCTTTCTTTATTTTAAATCCCCATTTCCCTATTTAAAAGACAGTTCGGTTTCAAAATGGTTTTTCAATACAATTCAAGCTTTCATCTTTTCAATTTCTCAAAACATCCCATCTTAAGCAGTTCTTTGATCAATTATGGGGTTATTTCCAATTCTCAAGGTAATCCAACTCACACCAAAAGTTTTCAAACAAGTCCCTAATCCTAGCAATCACACAAATTTATCACCTAAAAATGCAAAAATTTTGAAAAATAAACATGTCTAAATGCAGATACAGTTTTCTTCTATTCCACCCCCCCAAGTTTGAATGAAGCATTGTCCTCAATGCTTGAATTTACACAAGGAAAAAGTAAATAGAAGAAAATATGGAAACTTACTAGATAGTGAGCGAGGGATGAGGCGGAGGTGCCTCACTGGTTGATGGGAGGTGGATCGGGTGGCACTGGGGGGAGCACCCACTTCTGAGGTACACGGACCACGCGATCAAACTCTTGCATCAGAAGAATCCACAAGATTTCTTTCGAGTCCTTGATCGAGCACCCGATCGCGCCTTTGTGAGCTTTCAATTTCTCCAAGAGCGTAGCAGTCCGATCAGCTTTAAGATCTGCACTTATGATCATAGGACAAGATTTATCTGGGTCCAGGAACTCATACCTGAGGTTAGCTGGCAGAGGCTTGAGCTCAGGGGTCGGCTGCTCTGTCTGGGCTGTTGCACGGTCCGTGTGAGATATGTCCGGTCCGTGTGAGGTTCCCATGTGAGCGTTGTGCGCCCCGCGTGTCATCTTCAGCTCCTCTGGCTGTGTTGCACGGTCCATGCAAGATGCATGCGGTCCGTGTGTCAGTTCCCCCAAGTTGTCAGCCTCCTTTGACGCGGCCCGCGTGTCAGTTACGCAGCTCGGGTTCTCTTCTTCAGGTGGTGACACGGGCCGTGTGCACAGTTGTCTCAGAGGTTGGTGGTGTCTGCACGGTCCGTGTGCTTTTCAGCTGGTGGGTCAGTAGGCATGGCTGGACCTTCGTAGTTGGTCCCACTTCGCAGGGTGATTGCCTTAGCCTCTCCTCTCGAGTTCACCTCTGGTTGGCTGGGGAGCTTATCAGGTTGAGGTTGTCTTGAGGTGACGATGTGACTCAACTGCTCCAGCAACTTGTTTTGAGCAGCCATTTGA
The DNA here is from genome assembly GCA_025461045.1 of Carex parvula. Taxonomy (NCBI): domain Eukaryota; kingdom Viridiplantae; phylum Streptophyta; class Magnoliopsida; order Poales; family Cyperaceae; genus Carex; species Carex parvula. The sequence continues at coordinate 146,870 of JAJGRW010000847.1, forward strand.
GTGGACATGCTCTGCAACTGTTCCCACATCATCTGGTTCATCTTCCCTTACTCATGCATGAAGTCGCTCTCAGCGGGATCAATGTACGGCTCGGGTGGATCGGATTGAAATGCGTGATTGTTCGAGTTATCGAATGGTGCAATGTTGTAGAAATTGCAATTGTTGTTGCTGAGATAGCTGTCCTGCTCGGGTTCCTCATCCCATTCCGCCAGTGGGCAATACTCGTAAGAGTGTCTCCTGTCCCCACACATGACACATGGCTGTGGTCGACGGTTACTGGCTGCCTTCACGCTCATTTTGATTAAATACTTCTCCATGGCCTCCTCTAACTCGGCAGCTCTAGCATATAGAGCTGCGATCTGATCAGCTTTGGATCGGTCGCCTCCTCCAGCTCGAGAACTGTCGCGGCCAAACCAATGTTGGTCTGTCGCTATGTTGTACATTAGATCCATGGTGTCTCGAGCTCCTCAGATGGTAATCGCCCTTGAGTTTGAAAGCCAGTGTGTTCCTGAAAAAGAGAAAAGAAAAGAAATAAAAACTAAAAGAAAGGATACAGATTAAAATCTAGATTAATTAAAATAAGCAAAAATCCAGAAAATAAATGATGCCGTCCCCGGCAACGGCGCCAAAAACTTGTTACACCAAAAAGGTATAGTACAAAGTTTCAGTACAGCAAGCTGTACCTTTTAACCTTAAATACACTTCTGGTTCAGACTGCAAGTATACAATCCTACCGCGTAGTATATCGTCGGGTATCGATCACAGGGACGGTTCAAATGTTATCCGGACTCTACTTAGGTTAATTAAAAACTAGAAGTTGGAAAGGTTGATTTTGGTTGTTTATGTTTCCTACAGATTCAAGGTAATAATAAAGTGCAAGAAAGAAGATTAAACTGGTTTTAATCAATATTAAAAAAAACGTTCCCAGGGTTAAGACTTCATCTCAGTTTTTCCCTCTGGCTGTCCTGTCCGGGCCGTGTCATTTCCTACACGGGCCGTATCAGTTTACACGGGCCGTGTCATTTCGCTACACGGTCCGTGTCAGCCTCGGGTTAATGCAGCAGCTATTGTTTCTTTGTATCGTTCCTTTGTGTAGGGTTCTACTGACCGGACCTAATGTTTCTGGACCTCAACTGCCGTTTGTTGGTTCATCAACTTGGTACGGAAACTGCAATATATGCCCTCGTCGGGTTCTAGACCTCAACTTTCGTGTGTTGGTCCCTACTACCTAGTTGCTTGATTGGTATACTAAAGGTAACTCCTATCTGCCGATAGAGAGTAACTTTCGCCTTCCGGTTACTACTTGGTTTCACCTTTCGGATCACAAATCCTACCTCATGTACTTAGTTTGGTTGAGAGACGTTAAAGGGCTATAATGCCTTATAGATGTGATCATTCATCTAGTGGCAAACCAATATAAGTCAAACACTTCAATCTAAGCAATTAAAATACTACTCAATCAATCAAACACAGATTTCAATACAAAGATTCAATAACTAGCATGCAAGACAAAATATTCGATTACATCAAAACCCTAGAAACAAAGTAAATTACTCACTCATAGTTCTAAAACAGCAAATACAAATAAAGATAGAGTTGATCATGACAAAACCCAAAGTGCAAAGAAGATCAATCGAAAACTCGCGTATTTCGCTTCTCAAATTCGCCTCCAAGCTTAGCCGCCAAAGACAAACCCTAGAACGTGCTCTCCTGTTCCAGAATGACCTTTTCTGGAGAGAAATCCCGATTATATGCTTGATTGGTCGACCTTCCTTCAATAGCCTTCTTTCCAGATTTTCTGGATCTGTTTCCGGATTTGCTTGACACGGGCCGTGTCAAATTTGTCCGGCCCGTGTAACTTGTGTTCCTTCGGTGGTCGAGTCAGCAGTTGTTTGTGGTCGGATCAGTGGTCGAGTCGAGGTTGACACGGCCCGTGTGGAATGTGACACGGACCGTGTAGAGACTTCTTGATTCCAGATTTTCTCCTCGATTTCGCCCGAATCCTGCAAAATAAGATAAACTTGCAGCAGTACCACATTCTAAAGATATTCAATGAAATACAACTGAATTAATGAGTTTAAACACAAGTTTTGGTACAATTTGAAGGTCGAAATATAGATAAGTTTGCGAGATATCAAGCGATTCGGATCAGTTGTTTGAATTTTCAAAATGAAAATATGGCGTGCAGTATAAACGTGTTTTACTCCACGTCTCACCCTAGTCCATCTCATATAGAGCTAGGCTAAAATGAGACGTGGAGTAAAACACGTTTTTGCTCCATGGCACTATATTTCTATTTTGAAAATTCAAACAACCGATCCGAACCGCTCAACATGATCTCCATATTGAAATGTGCTTGGAGACCAAATTTTACATTTTTTTAGAATTTTTTTACTATCTATTAAGTCACTTTGAAAATCGCTGATCCGGTGGTTCAGAAATTTTTACTGTTTTTAGTATTCACAGTGGATCAGCGATTTTCAAAGTAGCTTAATATTTTTCTTTAAAATATTATTAAATTTATACGATATTATTCTGATATAACCGAATCATAATTTAATTCGACTTATTGAGTTGTGCAATGCAACGACGAATTGGGAGTCGAATAAGAAATGCACAGTTGCAAGAGGATCAGAGATTGGCGGTGGAAACTTGCTTGGAATAAGAGCAACCGACATCTCACTTCTACGACCACTTACGGACTTACGGTTCAATCATATAAAGAAAACAAATCAAACCTAACAATTTTATTTTGCAGCAGTCTTGTTTCTCCGTGACCTTGATAAAAAATTAAAAATATATATTTTCATTTATATATTGTGAACTTTTAAGATTTTAATATAAAATAGTTGTATTATATATGTACTATTTATGAACATCGATTTAATATTTAAAAAAATATATTATTTAAATTAGAAAATAAAATTGTTGAAACGAGCGTATCAAATTTGAATCAATTTAAAAGATGTTTAAAATTTCATCAAACAATTTAAATATTTAATGATTTTTTTATGAATCTAACTAAATTTTAATTTGACGTAAATTTGATCACTTCTTATCTAATAGTTGAGAGCATATATATCTAATTTTAATTTTTTTTTATTTCTGAAAAAAAATATTTATGTGATCATGGGACGATCGGAATCCAACGCTATTAAGTAGAAAATGGTAGACATGAATAGTGAAGGAAGAAAGCGTGCGGTCCGTTCAGGCCGTCTTGGAAATAACAAACCCAGACTGAGACGATTGGTTCACGTGATGTCGTTATGTCACGGGTGCTGACACAAATTTTGTGTTTAGATCCTGACCGTCCGTCCTATCAGAAGATAGGTCAATTCGATTCGTGCCTGAGAAGATCGGACGGTCCAGATCTAAACTAAAAATGTGAGTTACTTTATGAGATCCGAATTCGTCTGGCGAAGCGGCTTGGAGTTGGAGATGCAACAGCCAGCAGCCAACGGTCAATGGAGAAATCTTAATTTTTTACCCTCGTTAATTCAGATTTCAGACTGAACTAGGGGTGCCAAAAAAGCTCGTAGCTCGTGGCTGTCGTGACTCGCACCTGACTCGCTCGTCATTGAACTGATCTGCTAACGAGCCAGCTCGTCACTAGCTCGGTCAAGAATTAACGAGTTCAAACTGGGGCTAAACTTACTCCTCAGCTCGCGAGCTAGCTCGGCTAGGCATCAATTTGTGAATTTATATGAATTTGTATGTATTTTATACTGTCTAACTTGGTCCAGCTCGGTTCAGCTCGATCTAAAAAGTTTGTAAAAATTATTTTCTTCTTAAAACGATATCTAGCTAGACCCAGCGAGCCAGTTCGTCAGCTCGCGAGCTAGCTCAGGCTGGCTTGTCACAATTTCAAGCTAAGGTTTTAGCTCGGATGCCCTAGGTCCAGCTCGCTCGGGTGTAGCTCGGTCCAGAATTAACAAGCTGAGTTAGGGCCTAGCTCGGACCGAGCCAGCTCGTTGCCACCCTTAGACTGAACAGAGAAATTAAAGCGGAGGCGAGTATTTTTTTTCCTCATAAAATTTAGTTTCATAGTTTTTTGTGCACAAGTATTGTATGCAGCATGTTGCTGACAATCTGGTCTAGCACTGTGGAAAAAACAAGTGGTACGGATGGAGGTTCAAGAAAGAAGCGAGGAAGAAAAAGCCAAGGAAGTTGAAAGAGATGTTCGAAGAGTTTGCTCAAGTATGTCTAACTTATAACATTTCGTTTATTATTTTATAAGAATTTTCTGAAAATGAAATAACATCTCTTTATTTTGTGCAGCTAAATCTCCAGTGTAATACATTTTTAAGGAAGGTGGGCAAGGTACGTCCCGGTGATCCGATGGAGCCGTCTAATTACGAGAAGATTTTCCAAACCTGTGATGGAGGATACCGGTTTGGTATCATGACAACAAACCGCTCCGAGTCACTCAACAATGTCTTCTGAACGAGCCGTAGAATGCCCGTAGCTGCCATAGTGGAGGATACGTTCTACACATGCAACAGATGGTTTGTTCAGCGGCGACAGCGAGCAATGGAATTAAAAGACAAGAAGCAAGTTCTTTATGACCGGATTTTGCAAATGATCAGAAAATATTGGGAGAAAGTTGCAGTAATGCGTTTGGTTGCTTATACACCCGGTCTAGGTCAGTACCAAGTTTCATTCCCAAATGAGTACGTTCCTTGCACCCGCAGCGACATAGGAAATATGAAACTTAGTCATAGGGAGTTCGTGTACATTGTGACACGCGGTCCCGACAACTAAATGGGATGTACTTACAGATGTATCCAATTAACTTCTATTATGTGCGCTCATGTCTTAGCGATTTGTCGTGACCGAAACTGATGCGATGACCAATTTGTTGCAGACTGGTATACTGTGAACTATCTTGAAAGTACTTGAAGTGGGGTGTTTGTTCCCATTGGCAATATTCCAGAATGGCCTGCTAATACTGAAGCAAGAATTTCTTCCGAGCAGGGGTTGGATTAGGGTTGTGAGGCGAAAACACATCTGTCATGTAATGACCATGGATGAAATGGAAGGTAGGCGAAGGGGACATCAAGCTCGCCGTTCCAAAAGGCAACGAAGAGGTACGTAACATTCATCAAAAATTATATTTCTTTTCAATTTATACCAACTCACTAAGTAACAAATGCAAATGCAAAGACAAGAAACGCAGCAAATACGGCAGAAAATGAGCGAGTTATGGCAGAGGCAAGTGGGTTCGAAGGGTCACGACGTAGCACAGGTACAAGCCGTTTAGATGCATCTGCTATGTTTGCAGAAGCAATGAGAGAGGCAGTTGCCATAGGAGGAGAGGCGGTTGGAGTGCAAGGAGAGCCATATGGAAGCCAACCGAGGAGGTCAACTAATAGGCGTACAACAAGGGCATCTGGAAGCCAAGCAGGGCCGTCTGAAAGCCAAGCAGAGTCATTTGGTAGGCAATCTGGTAGGCTTTCTTCCAGAACTGGTTTGTTTCGCGGATTTAGTTTTAGGTGTAGTAGTAATTGGTGATTTAGATGCATATTGTGAACTTTGTTTATTTAGATGCTGCTCTCAGAACTTTTTTATTTGCAATTTGTGTGGACTTTACTGTTTTTTCGGATACGTCTAATGCATAAATAGTTTGTTGAGGTGAATCAGATTGCCTCCTTTGCAGAAATTGTGAGAGATGATGCAAGTCTGACTTGGCTGCGAATTTAATTGTGACTCTGAATTCTTTCTCACGCCTTCAATTTTAAAAGAAACAACACGTGACTACTAAATAAAAAGTAATTCTAAAAAATGCATACAAATTTTACAACCCTAATTCATCTAAATACAATAATACTACTTCTTATAACCCAGCTCGAATGCATCGGAATTTTAAACCCTAACAGTACTACTTCTTAGAACGCGCCGATTTTACCGATAAAGTGGTAGCCTTACCAGTATAAGTACACGGAACAAACTCATCGTCCGATGTTGGAGGCTCTGGATCAATCTTCTTGTTTTTCAAATAATAGCCGTAGGGATTTTCCACAAAGTCATCGTTCGAAATTTCATAGCTAAGAAATTCCGATTGTATGAATGATTGACATGTCATTTTATCAGGGCATACTTGAAACTTGATCTTTTTGCCCTCATTTTTACCCTGATCACTACTTGACTCTCCTCTCGCTAGGCCACGATAGGACGACCTACTTCGGTTGCTATTGTTCATCCTTTTGGCTCCTTCAAATATCGCTCTTTTCGCCTCAAAAATCACCTTCTCTTTCTCTTTGTCCCTTCCTCCCTTTCTCTTGACGGAGTTGAGGTAATTGTGAGAGGAAGAGAGAGAAAGATATGTATTATAGGGTCTAAAACAGTGAAAAAAAATTAATAAATAAGAGTACCAGCCATTTAATAGCCGGTATTGAAATAAATACGGTATCGGCTATTAAATGGCCGACTTTTTTATGGAATCCGAGTGAACGTGGCACTGGTTTTAAGAGTACCGGTTATTTAATAGCCGGTATTGAAAAAAATAATAAAAAAGAGTAACGGACATTTAATAGTCGTTATTTAAATAAATACGGTATATGACCGACTTTTTGGATGGAATCCGAGCGGACGTGGCTCTGACTGATAAGAAGTGAATTACGGTCGTACAGATCAGGATCACTAGTCTACAGTCTACAGCGAGAGAGGAAGAGTGAGTGAGTGAAGAGGAGAAGAATGGATTGGGTGTTGCCCCATTTCTCCTCTCCTTTCACCACCTCCAATTTCTCCTCAAACACAAACACAAGCAGAAGCAGATCTCATGTATCCCCTTTTCATATTAATCACCTCTCCAAGTTTCGCTCTCTTGCTTTGCCCCACTTCCGTAGACCCGCTCTACGACTGCGCCACATGGCGGCCGCTTTACAGGATGCTGCTGCCACCGTTGCAGTCACGGCTGGTGCTTACGTCCTCGTATATACTTTCGACAACCTCACTCAGCGCCAATTCATCCAACAGGTCCTCTCTCTCTCTCTCTCTCTCTCTCTCTTATCAGTCTCTTGCATTAGGTTTCTACTGAAATTGAACTGCTGTTTCAATGTTACTCGTGTTTTGTTTATGCAAAAACAGAAATTGAGCAGAAAGATTGTACATATTTTATCTGGAGTTCTTTTCATGTCTTCTTGGCCTATATTCAGGTAAATTAATTAATTGCAACTCACCTGGTAAATGCTGTATGGGATCTTGATTCAGTATCATACGAACATAGTTAAACCTACTTGGCTAAATCATTTGTATTAATATATAACACTTCAAAAGAGGTTGTGCATTAATAGGTTTTGGCCTGAACCTGCCAGTACCAGTACATTTGGTTACAAATTCTGAGATGAGCATCTCAAACAATGTTGGTACATAAACTGCAGTTCTTCTCCTGAAGCACGGTACTTTGCAGCTGTCGTACCCCTTTTGAATTGTGCAAGGCTCATTATTTATGGTACTCGCCTTTTTAAAGATGACGCTCTTATCAAATCTGTTACCCGTGAAGGCAACCCTGAGTAAGCTTTATTTCCCCTTTACATATTCACAAAAAGTTCCAAAGAAAATCTATATTCATCAAGAAATTGTAGAAAGCACCTGCTATAGTGAAAAGTCAAGGATTTCCATTCAAGCTTATGTCGGGGCTTTCTGTTTGTTTTTATTTATTATTTATATTTGACAATGGATAATTCTAGTGTAGATCCAAGCTACATCCAAAATCATAGCCATTTATTTTTAAAGGGTATACGAGTCATATTTTAAGTGAGTATTTCATTTAAGGAAATCAAATTTTAGATATCAGTAATTTTTTTTAAGTTTGCATTGATCATTTTTAAAGGATAAATCTTTGGTAAAATGCATTTATTGCTTCATGCCTCCTAAAAATACAACATGCATTTTTATAATTTTTCATAGGAGGAGCTTAATTAGAGCTTTCACGGAAATCATCATAAGAGCTATTATGTCCCGTCTACTTAATCTTCGTTCCGTATAACTTGAATCAGTATTCTTACAAATTTCCTTTTTCTTTTCTCAGATTCACACTTTTTTTAATTCACCCCACATGTCCCTATCTAATTAAGCTGCAAAACAAAAATAGAAACTTTGTTGTATCTGTTATCTTTATGCAATTTAAACCATCGATCGTATTGTAGAATTGGATGCACAGTAAGTTTTAAATGTGCACTACAATCATCCTTCAACAATAATGCCTTTGCCTTTTCTTTTCAAAGCAAGGCGCGAGTCATTTTTGTGTTATACTTATAGGTACTATAACCGTGACTAGGTGCCATAAAGACCTCTCTTTCCTTCTTTTTTGTCTTTCTTTTCTTTTCTTTTTTTAATTTTGTAGCTTAACCGACATATAGGTAAGTTTCATTTTTTATTTTAATTCATTAGGGAATTGTTGCGGGGTCCCTTGTATTATGTAATGGCACTCTTGCTTTCTGTTTTGGTATTCTGGCGAGATTCTCCTGTTGGGATTATTTCTTTATCTATGATGACTGGTGGTGATGGGTACCTTGTATCTTTTTATGTTTACTTGCCAACTGGTACATACCAGTTCAATCCTGATCGGTTACTTACCATACAACACATGCCATCACTGGAATTGATCACACAATTAAATTTCAAACAAAAACAAGCAAAGAAAAAAGCATGTCAGGTTGATTTTGCATCGATGATACCAGACCATTAGTACCTTACTGGAATATGGCTCGCCAAGCAATATTTCACATTGTAATTCTTGGATACCTTGTATCTGCAACTTTTCATTGGATTTATCATATTCAGAGATAATCTACTAAGACCATTAATATGATCACGGAGTGTTTTTCAGTTTTCATTTTTTTATGAATTGTTGTGCTAGTGTTTTTTTTTTTTTTTTTTTTTGTGATAGCTGTCAAATGCCACCAGCTTCAATGTAAAAATATTGGTCCTTGTTAATATATTTTTTGTTTAGTATTTTTAACTTTCATCTTGGAGAAGACGGGTCAGGTAATTTTTAGAAATACTACAAAACGAAAATTTAATTGGGTCTACAGGAAAAAAATTGACATCCATTTGATATGAAACTTTGTTACTTGTCATTCTCTAGGAGTTGCTGATATAATTGGAAGAAAATATGGTTCAACAAAGCTTCCATACAATAGAAACAAGAGCTGGATTGGGAGCGTCTCTATGTTTGTCTGTGGTTTTCTCTTGTCAATAGGGTATGTCTTTTTTAAATACGCACCAGTAATTATTGGTCATATCCTTGTTTTTATTATTTTCTACATTAATATACATGTACAACTTGTAACGATATCTCTTTAATATCCCAATGTCCAAATTAACCCTGTGAAAGAAACTTGGTGTTACTGGTTTTGAATTAAGTTTAGGACTAAATTTGCGGAGGATATATTGAAAGAAACTTGGTGTTACTGGTTTTGAAAGTTTGTTTACACCGCTTTCATTCTTTACCTAGGATGTTATACTATTTCTCGATCCTTGGTTACGTGCATTTGGACTGGGATGAAACAACTCGTAAAGTGGCCTTGGTATCATTTGTGGCTACATTCGTCGAATCTCTTCCGATAACAGACGTGTTAGATGATAATATTTCCGTCCCAATTGCAAGCATGTGCACCGCTCTTGTTCTTTCTGGTTTCTGATTCATGATGTATTCGTATATTATCAGTATTTGAGACTTCTAAACAGTTGAAGATCCCAAAATTGCCAAAAGGGGTACCCACATGAACTCTTTTTGTTTGAATTTTTTTATATTTCAGAATTAGCACTCGAGAAATAAAGTAAATCAGATCGGCCTTAAATTCTCTACTCGGACCTTTAATAATATTCGGTAATGGGTTGTCCAGTTGTTTGTCCATTTCGGGCTTATTTCTATGGACATACCTTACTTTAAAAATGAGAATCTACTTTAGATCCATATCTGGACAATTAAGCTTCAGTTTTTCTCATTGTTAGTTTTTCTTATTATTGAATCTGCTAATTTAAAATATTATTTTCCAAAAAAAAAAAAAAAAATGCTCCATCCACTGCCCAGTCTGATATGACCTATATATAGTGCTAACTCGGATACGAGCTATTCTGAACTCTATTTTGTGTTTAGATGGGTGAGTAGTTGTTCGGAATAGCCGCTAACCCATACTATTGCGCTATTTCAATGAAAGATTGAGTTAACAACTGTTCCCAAAATTTGAAAAATAACAAGCATACAATTTTAATTAACAGGGTGATGGAAATATAGATGCATGTACGAAACATATTGCAAGTAAGACGGGCAGAGTACCAAAAAATGTGCCCTTCATCAAGAAAATGAATAGCCTTTTACTATATTTGAAAGATAGTAAAGATAACATTACTAATGAATCTATGAAAGAAATATTTGAGCAGATCAAATTTTGATTCTAACAAGACACTAAAAAACAAAAACAAAAAAATCTTCCAGCAAATGGAAATCCTTAATGAGCTTCTTGTTAGAACCATGGAGAGTTACCTATTTTTATATATGCTCCTTTCAAAGCTTGGTATTAGCATAGATTTGCAAAATAGCCCTCAATGACAGAAAGACTAGTGTTTATTTCATAAATTTAATCCTTGCAAGAGAGCTATTTTGACTTGTGAATTATGAGAAAAGAATGTATTGCAAAATCTAATTTTACATAAGCCCCTGAAAATCTGACTATTGCACACTGAAGGACAATAAAAAAATATGGCACATTTGAACCAATCTATATTACATATTTTCAGGGGTTACTATGCAGATACCAAGCTTCCAAGTGGTCAATGGTGAACTCCACATGGTGCTAGCACAAGAAAGCATCAATTTCTTATGACTTAGATATAGCACATACTATATTGTTACAAAACCCTACCTAAGCTAGAAAGCTTAATCATCTAGGGCTGCAGCTTTACAAATAGGGCACATATTTTTGTGAGAAAGCCATTGTTTGATGCACGTCAGGTGAAAATCATGCCCACAGTCAAGTCGGCCAATCTCAGTCCCTTTCTCGTACTCCTCCTGGATATAAAATTAAGTCCGTCATGATAGAACCATCAGATGAAATCCATTGGGAGACAAACCAATGTGATCAAACCACTAAATAGAAACCATTAGATTATACGACCAATTAGAATTTGACAGTTTCCAAAGGACCCAACTGAGGTGAAGCCCATAAACAATTACTAGTTATTTTTTGGTCTTTACGCAAGTTATTATAGGTAGTTACTGTTACTGAGATGTGGCAAATTATTATTGGTCTTTACAAAAAGCTGACCAGCTAATGAACATGAAGCAAATACCAAATGCATTTTTTCTAATTATTGAACTGTTTCAGTAACGGCAAGTACCAGTACAGACATAGGTCACAATTACCTAAAAATACAGAGTTGCAATCTTTGCTGTCCCCGATTAGATTCCAAAAAGTCCAATAAAACACAAAGCAGATAGGCATGAAGGGGTACAGGTAGCAGAACTACTGGTAAAAAATACCTGACAGACGCAGCAAGGTTCAATGACAGAATCAGATAATTTGGAAGGAACAAAGATGCTTTGCTTCAGACAAGTCATCGCCTTTTCTTCACTTAGACCCGTGTTGACATTCCCAATCCTCTCCTCCAATGCCAACAACTCCTAAAATTGGAATAAGATAAAATGAGAGTCGAAACATCATCTCCTTGAACATTTGAATGGATTACAGTGACTAAGTAACATTACCCAAGGACAATATTTTATTAATAGCACAAGAAATTATTAAATAGACTGATATGCCATACCCAGTCAAGTTGTAACATGTATGCAGTAAATGTCTAAATCAAGAATTATTCCAGTACTTATCATTCGTTTCTATTACTATTTTATTATTTTCACAGGCTAATCAAGGCCTAAAATCTACATAATATTTCAGGTTTGGTCCAGTAATGAGAAGATATTTTATTATTCTATTCCTTTGTGTTCAAAAACTTTTTAACCCCACCAACTTCAATTGGAATCACCAAGGTTACACAATAAAATCATGGAGCCTCATGACCTTTCTCTCATCTCATGCCCACAGCCCCCTCTCTTTTCATGCCGTGTGAATTATGATTTGTTAATAAAGAAATGAATGTACCTCATAAGACATGTTATCCACATCAAGCCTCATATCTCTGTGCCTATCAAACAAACTTCCTCTAGCCATCGACATTACTCGGTGCACGAATAATAGATCCTGTTAGAGAGAGTAAAAGAGAGACGGAAGGGGATAGAAGTACCCCATCAGTTTTAATTTATGAATTATTGTAGAGCTCAGAATGACTGTAACTGGTACTGAAATATTTCTAAATTTGGGTGCTAATAATGATTAGCAAATGTATAAGAGAAAGGACTTGTGTATTTTATTGACACAAAAACTATACTATGCAACATCAATCAGTATAGTGCCAAACTAAATGCAGCTCGTTTCTCGGAAGTTCAAGTTTTCTTTTATTTACTTTCCCTAGTGTATGAACGTACAATATATCTAACAACTATTAGCACCAAAACGAAATATTTCAATACCAATCACTGGGACAATACATATGTTAAGGCTCTTTTTTTTATTGGGGTAGTGGTGGGGTGTGTGCGTGTGTGTGTGTGTGTGGGGGGGGGTGGGGTAGGGCATAGAAACTTGACTACAGGTTTTTCTTTCCTTTTTGAGGTCTATCAAAAGTTAAAACCTTACCTCATTTCCAACATTATCTGAATTCCTCAGAATATCTAACACATTTCTTAGCTGTTGCAAAAAGAAAAAGGAAATAGTTAAAACAAAAACAAAGTTAGTTTAACACATTATAACAGGGACTTCTAAGAAGTCATATGAGCAGCATCAAAGAACGCTAATTTTGTAATCAAAATAACTCAAGTTTGCCTCAATTAAGTTACAAGTGAGCCCAATTTGGTCTCAATTACTGATCAACCTCAAACCAAATTACTTAATCCTAGTTATCTTCAAATAGCAAAAAGAATAATAAATAAATAAAGATAACTCTGCTGTTGGAGGGGGGGAGGGGGTGAATCCATATCCTCTCCGGTACTGTAAAAAATAATCTTTTACAATTACTAAAAGAACGGTCCAGATTAATTCTCAGCCGGTGCTTATTCGGGATAGGGCAGGGGGGCACAGTATTTTTGTGCTTTGAGATTCGTGCAAAGTTAAAAGAACGGTCCGGATCCACTAATTCTAAAAGATTCCCTTTTATGGTACTGGGGAGGATCCGAATTCGGAGGGGGTTAGCATGTACTATACATCTGGTAAATAGACACTATTATCAAACCGGCCGCTACACCAACATCTAGTCTTTAAAAAAATTAAAACCACTATTACAAAATATGAACAGATAAGCAAATTAGTAAAAAGTTCACATCAATTGTACCTCAGAGAGAACCCGGCCTCTCTCCTCACTTCTTTCTCTCACTGCCACAAGAGCCCGCATCAGTGATGAATAGTCCACGTCCGACCGGGACCATCTGTCTCTCTCTCCGTCCCTCTCCCTCTCCCTATCCCTTCTACTTTCTAGGGTTAGGGTTTGCCTCACTGTTCTTTCACTGATATTGTCGTCAGGTTCCACTGGATCCCCTGGCAGGTCAACCATGCCAGGTGAAGGCAAACGGGGCAGGGTCGGCGGGTCTGTAGAAGGCTGGTCAGCATCAGACCCGTCATCTTCAAGTTCGATTACAAAGTAATTAGGTCTCGTGCGGGTGCTTCTGACAAAATTCTCTGTTTCTGAAGTATCGGGAATATTCATTGAGGCTTGTTGACTATTTAACAAAACATCTGTTGTATTATTGCTATTATTATTAGAAGATGATGCAGGAGGGGAGGTATTCTTTCTCTTACGCCGATTTTCTTGGGGAGGGGCAAAATGTTCATTGTCAGCAGAGCTAGATCCTCCACCTGAAATTATAATTTAAACTTTTATATTATGTTCTTCACAGGTGCTCATAGATATCATGGTTTCATTATTGAATTACATATAATCCCTTGCAAAAAGGGAAGTATCATATAACATCCTTTCAGGATGTGGTATTTGGTAAAAACTTATGTTTTTCAAATCTAAAAATATGTATTTTCCAAAAGAGGAAATACAACTTGGGTACCCACAAAATTTAGATCAATAGAAGCCAAAACAAAAAAAAAACTAAATTTAGTTAATTAATTGACTTTTTCTGTGTAAATTGCTTAATTCAGGCAGTGAAAAAGGTAAATTACCACTTAGGCAATTAAAAAGTAACTGATGACTTGAAAAGAATAGCAAAATTTTGTATAACACTGCAGATAGTGGTACAGTACATGTACACCACTTGCCAGTTTGCAAGTAGAAAAGCATGAAAGGGAAAGAGAAATGAGACCTGGTAGACTCATAGCAGTTCGGCTTGAGGTAGACCTGAGGTTATAAGTCATTTCAGTGCTCCTTTCACCTTGCATTCAGATCAAATTAAGAAATACCTGGCAAAGGACTTTAAAAAATTAAGAAAAGAAATTTAGACAATAATGAGACGCCTAATCTTTAGGAAAAAAATCTGATAAATCAATTCAATTCAATCACTCCGACCAGAACCCCCTATGCTATTGTTTGTGAATTTGTTTTTTTTTTTTATTAAAATTAGGACCTTGTACCACATCAAGTGATAGTTGGTCTAAAATCTATCTATCTATGGTGAGGCCACGATCCGATTGTAGATAGATTTCCCAAAGTGATAGATTTGCGTTTTGGGTGGAAGAAGACTTGAATGAATCGGAATTCGGAATTCGGAATTGGGAAGAGAGAGAGATGAACTGACCTTATCTCAGCCGATTCTTCCTTGCTTGTTGTTTGTCTGATATATGGATCCTTCAGTTCAGATTTGATTTATTTGTACCGATTGAATTGAAAGGTGGATGCGATTGCGATTCATTGATAGCATGATAGCATGATGATGAGGTAGGTTTCGCTAATTAAGAGGAAGAAGATGAATTGATGCTCTCTTTGGGCATCCCATGGGACTATGGGAGTATAGTATACACAAACAGGCTTCTCTGGGCCGTCCATTACACTTTATTGGGCCACCTCTCAAATACAACGTGCCAATTTATATTATTATTTTCTCCTTATTAGCTTTAGTATAAGATAAACTTGGACTTCATATGTTCAAAATCAGCTATATTTATTTATTTTAATTATATACATATATTATTATAATATGAGCTCTATGGATATTTTCATTTTCAAAATTTAAAAAGTTGATTTGAACCGTTTGACATTATTTTTAGAATCTTTTTTTGAAAGAGATATTTTTTTAGAATTAATTTACTATATTTTATGAATTGGTAAATAATTACTTATCTAAAGATTATGAACCATCCAATAGTGATTTTTTACCTATCTAAAAAACAGTTAAAAAAATTCTAAAAAAACTTAAAGTCCAAGTACATTTTTATATGAACATCATATTAAATTTTAATAAGAAAAAAATCATATTTTCAATAAAATATTCGTCAAAAATAAAAGTTTTAAAATAAATTTTAAATAAGTATTTTAGCTTGCATATTGCATTAATTTGAGAAAAACACAAGTTAATGTAACTGGAGCTACAAATCATAAGTCACATATATAAGTTTGAATGGTCCATTGATGCTGAAGGCATACACGTACATGCCATGCCAGTCTTTTCATAGTTCATGAACAAGGTTTGAAACCAAACAAATTAATTAAATGAGACAGAACCGAACATTTCCCATTTAATATTCTTATTTATTTTCCTTCTTTGTATTTTCCCTTTCTTCAAATATTGTCTCACTGACTATATTAGCTTGGACTCATTCAGCCTCAGCACTTCCGGTTAGAACGGAAAAAATAGCACGGCGGAGCCGGCTCTGTTACGGAACGGTACAGAATGGCGCGACACGCATATCGGTTACGTATTGTGATTCGTGTATCCCATGCCGTGATCATATTTAGAAAATTTGACACGTGACGTGATCACACAAGTCACGCGTAATTAGGACGGTTAGTTCTTGATCAAATGGTGAATCTTGAATAAACTAACCTAAATTATGAACAAATGATCACGCGAGTCACGTTTGGGCACGGCGTGACCATCTCTTGGCATTTTGGTTACCACACGACACGAGATCAAAGTCACGGCGTATTAGTCACGATACGGCACGTTTTTTCAAGTCTAATTCCTGTCATGACTGAGCCATTCCATTTGATTTGACACATGTATTTGCTTAAAATTAGCCGCTTATTAATGCAAATTAATTATTATTTAACTTCAATTTTTTGCTCATTTTGTGGATATTGGTTTATCACTTGAATTTAATTCATTTGGCTAGAATTACCTCGATCAAAATTTATTTTTCAATATTCTACGGTGGTTTTTAATTCTAAGTCAGGTGTTGGGTATTAATGATTTGATATTCAAATTGATTCTTAATATTTTATGCAATTGTTATAATTATTGATGTTTTTTCTTACCAAGAAAACTTTGCGATTTATCTCCAGCGAATTGTTGTATTGTGTGTTGTTTTTTTAATGATTTGTAAAAGGATAAAGAATTATACTAGTAATTTAAAATAGTAGTAATATTTTCATATTTCAAAATTTCCTCATTTTAAATATTTTTGTCTCTTCCCTCTCAAATTTGATCCCTTCATACATTTCATACTCTTCACACTATCTATGTGAATAATCACATCCTAACATGCTACATAAGATGGTTCACATGATTTAATGCATGATGGTGCCATTTCATTCCCCTCTATATCTTTATTTAAAAATAATAGTTTTTAAGTTATAATGTATAATAGTTTTAAGTCAAAATTTTGTTATCC